>CATIWM010403741.1:0-13437 GCA_949671775.1 Mallotus repandus | reverse complement strand
TTTCACTTGTAAATAAAATATGTAGATTTAGTTAACTTAAATTAAAATTAAATATAATTTAGATTTAGGGTCATTACGCTTTGAATGCATTTTTTATATGCTTTTTCATGGATTGGTTGCCTTAGGGTTAGATGGATGTTCCATTAGGGTTTAATGAAATTGCATGTAATTAGGGAATGAGATGGTAATTAATAAGATAATTCTAAATGAACACAAGACTAAAAGAAGTTGGTATTCGGTATCCAGAACTCCTAGTTGTGGTGCTAGCTTATATTAGAGAATCGAGTTACCACCACTTTCGATTTGTCCCAGTTATTACCCTGGGTGGCGACTCCACATCTCCACACCATGTCTTTGTGACAGTGGTTAGTGTATTCCCTAGAGCCCTGAGCTCAAACAATGTCGCGGTTGCAATAAACTTAGGCGCGCGCTAAACCACTGTCTATACCATGACCAAACACCGGAGATGAATCTATAATGGCTGTAAAATAAAGTGTTAGTATGATGCATGAGATGCATGTATGCATGATGCACGTGCCATGCAATAAGTAGCAAGTAACAAGTCAAGTTTGGTATTCAAGTAACAAGTAACAAGTCAAGTGTACAACATACATCCTTCCAACCTTATTCCTCCCACACATGTGTTCAATGGCGAGTCTCTTTTCCTAAGATTTTTTATCTTGGCCTTAATATCAACAGGGGATATCAAGTACCGACGCGCATGCCAAATATCTCAAAGCAGTAAAACATAGAAATAGTATTTCTAGGTATAAAAGTATAGCCCAATCTTTATTAGCCCAAATGAGTTTCTAAAGTATGAGCTTGGGCCTTTATAGATAGAAATACCTCATGGCAACAAACACAAGCAAGTTGGGTAAATCCTAGGGGAAGTTACTAAGTCATTACATGAGCTGAGTCCAATGAAAAAGTAAACGTTCCCTTAGCAAGATGCCCTCCTTTAAGACTTGAGTTACAGGCCAAGGTCAGAGGGGCCCAGTATCCTTTGCAAACTCGAGAGAAGACTGCCCCCTTTAGGACTTAGGTTACAGACTCTGGTCAGATGAGCTCGATAATCTCTTCTGAACTGAGTTAAGGCTAAGAGTGATGGTTAGCCAATTTACAATCCAAAAAAGCTAGTGGAATCAAGGGACTATAAACCAACGCCATCGGCTAATAGGGACATGCAAAAATAAAATAATAATTCATAAAATAATTCTAAAGAACAAAAGTAGAATCAGTATCTCTTATCCCCAATGGAGTCGCCACTGTAGACGGCGGGGTTTAGCGCACATCTAAGTTTATTGCAACTGCGACACTGTTTGAGCTCAAGGCTCTAGGGAACACACTAACTACTGTCACAAAGACATTGCATGGAGATGAGGAGTCGCCACCCAGGGTAATAACTGGGATAAATCGAAGGTGGTGGTAACTTGATTCTCTAATACAAGCTAGCACCACAACCAGAAGTTCTAGATACGGAATACCAACTTCTTTTAGTCTCGTGTTCATTTAGAATTAGTTTATTAATTACTATCTTATCATCTAATTATATGCAATTTCATATAAACCCTAATTAAACATCCATCAATCCCAAAGGCAATCAATCGTGAAAAAACATATAAGAAATGCATTCATACAAAGCACATCAACCCTAGGTTAGTCTAATCTACATATTTTTAATTAAAGTGAGCTAAGTTTACATGTTTAATTTACAAATGAGCCTAAAGTTGATGGGTCTAATTCCTACTCAATTTTATTTAAATGAGCTTAAGTCTATTTATTTTATTATTAAAAATAGGCCTAAGTTTACAAATTATGAAAGCTTAAATTAGTGGACCTAAATCTACAAGTTTTAAATCTATATGGCCATAATTCTACAAATTATGAAAAGAGTTTAATTAATGAGCTAAGTCTAAATTAATTTTATTAACTAAAGTGGGCCTATGTCTAAATTAACTTAAATGGACCTAAGGTTATTTTAAAGTTAATTAAACCTAAAACCAATTTTAAAAGCTTATTTTATTAAGTGAGTTAAAACTTAATGTGGGCTTGGGGCCCAAAATAAAAAAAATAAACAAACAAGCTCAAATAAATAAATAAACAAATAAATACATATATTCAGTGATTCTAACCCTAATTTTTATATGCTACCTAATTAACTACAGCCACCATTAATTTGAATTAGGTTTTTACCAAGTGAACCTAGAAAACTAATCAATTTTAAAGTGCAGAAAATTAAAGGTTTCACTATTCCCACTATCGGGGCTATTACAATCTACGTATAATAATAGTTACATGCCCAAAATCAAAATAAATACACAATACAAATACCATTAAAACACAGAAAACAAAATAAAATAAAACAATACTCAGAAAGCCTAATACTACGTGAAAGTACAAAATTTAATCCATGGCATTCCATGGATCTTCATGGGTCCTCCATGAGTTTTGTTCTCCACAGTGAATTTACATCACCCCATCCATCACACAAACATAAAAATAAACAAGGATTAGTATTTAAACAAAATAAAATTAAAATTAAATCAAATCAAATCAAAACCTAATAAAATAAAAATAATCAAACAAAATAAAAAGAGAAAGGAGTGGAAGAAGAGATGATTTAATGGATGCAGTATTGATTCCCCTCAGAAAGATGATCATCGTTGATTGAAAGCCTGTGGCTTTTGTTGTGTTTGTCTGTGATTTTTGATTTATTTAGATTTAATTAATGGCAAAGAACTAAAAAGTACGTGAAAAATCAAGAGAGAAGGCTGCGTTATTTGGCTCACGGCAAAGAATTAGAAAGCTAGGGAAAATAATCCAAAACCCTAGGGAGCCTCCTCTTCTGTGAAATAAATCATGTATATGTATAAACAAAACACCCCGTAACCCTAACTTGGGTACATGATAAAAATAAAATATGATAATTTATTTTTATTATTTACTTGATAAATAAATAATTATCAATAAATATTTATTAAATAAATCAAATGACAATCAATCACAATTAAATAAAATAAAAAAATATGGGACCATTAGAAATACTATATTTCCAATTAAAAGAATATTTAATGGTCAATCATGGCCATGCATTGGCCATTCCATGGCCATTTTGATCAGTTTAAGGCATTCTTGGCCAACTTGCCAAAATGAAAAAATTCTACCAAATTGGGCCAACTTGGCCATTCTTTTTTTTTAGTTTCTTTTCTTTATTTTTGAAAATTTATTATTTTTCTCTTTTTTTGATTTTTTTGAAATTTTTTTAAAAAATAATAAATAAATAAAAAGAAATAATTTAATAAATAAAATTTTAAAAATAATTTACAATTTTGTTCAAAATCAATAAGTTAAATCCAATAAATCTAATTTTACAGTCAATTTTCATCATTGGGTCATCTGTCGCATTCATGCTCTAGTCATTCTGAAATTGGGTGCTTACAATAACAGTGAGGGAACTTTCGAGGAAATAAAGGCTTGTGGTGGGGAGGCTTTGGCTGGACAGGTGAAGAGTGGATAAAAAGGACCACGACTACTGTAACGATGAAGTGTTGTCTGTGTTGCTGGTTCCTTTATAGATAAACCAAAAGTATTAAAGTTCACATCACATTTATTATCATGAGCAAAACGACGAACATAGACAATATTTTTTGTGATAAGAGGAATAATAAGAACTTTGTTTAACAAAAACTTTGAATTAGACCCAGTAATTGGTCTTTGTCCAATATGAGTGATAGGAAGTTGATAACCATTTCCAACCATAACAATGTCAATACCAGTGTATGAATCACAAGTTATGTTCATGGAAAGAGAAAGACTGTTGTGTAATTGAAGGAAATATTTCCAAAGCAGTAGGATTAAAGAATGAACCAAGACTTGATTTTATAGCGAACACTGGTGAAGGAGTATGAATCAACTTGGAATAAGGAAACTCGTCCTTAACAAAGGTGACATGCTTGGATGTGTATACTTTCCCAATCTCCAAATCATAGAAATAATAACCTTTTATATAAGCAGCATAGCCAATGAAAAGGCATCTTTGAGATCGAGGGGCTTACTTGTGAGGAATTGGATTTTTTATGTGAATATAACAGAGACACCCAAACACTTGAATCCCTGAAACATCAGGCTTCCTACAAAATAACATCTCATAAGGAACATTAAATTCAAGTGTAGCATGTGGAATTCGATTTATAACATATACAACAGTATACAATGCTTTAACCCAAAATTATAGTGGTAATTGAGCTTGAAACAACATTGATCTAACTGTATTTAAATGTATGATGCATACGCTCAACCATGCCATTTTGCTATGGCGTTTGAGGACAAGAAATCTGTGGAATAATACCACTATCATGAAATAGTTTCTAGAACTTTTGATTCATAAACTCACCACTACCATCTCGCTGGAATGTTTAATAGAGATAGAAAACTGATTTTCAACTTCCTTTTTAAATTGGAAAAATTTAGCAAAGACTTCACTTTTATTTTTCAAAGGATGAACCCAAAAATATTTTATATAACCATCCAAAAATAAAACATAATAATGATATCTAGAAAAAGAAGAGATAAGAGATTGCCAAACATTAGAATGAATAATAGAAAGAGGACAAGTAACATTATTTATTGAATCTGAAAAAGAAAGTTTGATGTGCTTGCCAAGTTGACAGGCATTACAATAAAAATCTAATGTATAAAGAGAACAAAGACTTAAATGACTATGAAGAAACTTAGATAAAATAGAAGATCTTGGATGCCCCAATTATCTATGCCACAACGGTGAGGGAACTTTCGAAGAAATAAAGGTTTGAGGTAGGGAGGCTTTGGCTGGATAGGTGAATAGTGGATAAAGAGGACCACGACTACTGTAACGATGAAGTGTTATCTGTGTTGTTGGTTCCTTCATAAATAAACCAAAAGAATTAAAGTTCACATCATATTTATTATCATGAGCAAAACGACGAATAGAGATCACCACATAATCCACTTGTTTGCATGAGAGAAAGGTTGGATTAGTTGAAGTAACACCATTGGAATCAGTAATCGTTGAGGAAGGGCAGAATGAGGTACCATAAATATGATCATGAACTTGATGACAACAAAGGATATTGGTGAATAAAGTCTTCCAAATAAGATAATTTGAAAAATCAAGAACCTCGGGAAAATGATTTTTAATATTGCTAACATTAAAAATAGTTATAGGAGATAAGGTTTGAGAGTTTGTTGTTGAGTTCATTAGAGAAGAAGAAGATGATGAATTAGAAGAGGAAGAAGAAAAAAAAGATGAGAGAGAAGAATGAGAAGTCATGATTGATAATTTTGCGGCTCTAATACCATAAAAAAGGGTGATTTTGTGATACCTCAAAGTGAGGCACACCCATCATATATATGGTGATTCACACAAGTAGGGTTATTTATTACAGTTGTGACATACCATAAATAGCAAGAGTCCTATTCCTATACAACAATAAAAATCTTTGTACTCTATTATAAGTAACAGTAAGTATGTTACTGCACATCACTCCTCCTTGGCATACTTGCTGGAAACTTCAAATTCTTGTCTCAACATCTTGAATATTTGTTTTGTTACTGCTTAGGTGAGAATGTCTGCTTTTTGCTCCAGTGAACTACAATTAGTCAACATTACTTCTCCTTATTGTTCAGCTTCTCTAAGAAAATGAAATTTGATCTTCATGTGCTTGGTTCTTCCAAGAAATATAGGATTTTTTTATCATAGCTACAGCTGTATTATTGTCATAATAGATCACAGTAGGCTGCTCTTCCTCTAAATTCAGATCCTTGAGTACTTTCCTTAACCAAATGGCTTGGTTAACAGCTGTAGCAGCATCTATATCGGCTGTTGATTGGGCTACAACTTCTTATTTCCTTGAATTCTAGCTTATCACGCCTGTGCCTAAAGAAAAAACATATCCTGTAGTGCTCTACATGTCATCTGGTAAGCCACCCCAATCATTATTAACATACCCAACCAGCTTCACATCATTTTCCTTTCTAAACCAAACACTATATCATGTAGTAGCCTTTTTACAGCTTTAAAATGAGATTCTTTAGGACTTTGCATAAATCTTAATAAAAGAATTGTTTTAAACATAATGTCAAGCCTTGTAACAACAAGATAAAGCAAACATCATATTAGATTTCGATAAATTCTAGCATCAACATCTTTGGAACCATAATCTCTGCATAACTTCTCATTTTGAGCTAATGGAGTTTCAATTTCTTTTCCATTTTCCATTGCAAACTTCTTAAACACTTTATTTGCATATCTCTCTTGGCATATGAAAATTCCAAACTCATTTTGTTGAATTTCCATATGAAGAAATAATGTCATGTCACCCAAATCTGTCATCTCAAAGACTTCATCCATTTATTATTTAATGATCATAAAATTAGATTCATATTTCATTATGTACAAAGTAGCTTCATTAAGGCTTCTTTTAAACACCATCTTCTTTAAGTGAGCATAATTTCTACAATACCAAGCCCTTGGGGCGTGTTTTAAGCTATACAAAGCTTTGTTGAGCAAGCACACTTTGTCTTCTTTTCCTTCCATAATGACTAGGTGGTTGTTCAATATGGACCTCCTCTTATAGATTGCCATTAAGGAAGGCTGATTTCACATCAAGTTGGAATATTTTCCAACTTTTCTGAGTTGCAAGAGACAATAATAATCTTATAGTATCATATCTTACCACAGGTGCAAAGGTGTCTGAAAAATCAATTCCATATTGTTGAAAATAGCCTTTTACAACCAACCTCGCCTTGAATTTGTTGATAGAATCATCAACATTAAGTTTGGTTCCATACACCTACCTAACTCCAATAACTTTCTTATTGGTAGGTCTATCAACTAGAGTCCAAGTCTTATTTTTTTAGGATCATCCTCATCTCCTCCTCCATTGCAGCTCTCCATTCTTTTGATTTTGAAGCTTCATCAAAACTCTCAGGTTTAAGAAGAGCCATATTACAACTATTGTAAATATCAACAAGAGACCTGGTCTTCAAAACTTCATTATCTGAATCTTCATCATTGTCGTTGCTTACCTCATCTTCATTTGGAGTTGTAGCTTGAGGGAATTCAGCTTAAGTTATACTCTTATTTGAAGTCTCCAACTCCCAATCCCAATATGAGCTTTCATTAATCTTCACATCTCTGCATACCTCCACTTTCTTTAATTTCAACTTGTAAATTTTATAGGCCTTTGAGTTGCTGCTATAACCTATAAGAATGCCAACTTCAGCCTTCTTACTGAGCTTTTCTCTCTTCACATCAAGAATATGTGTGTAGCAATGACTTCCAAATACTCTGAGATGATTAATATTGGGTTTAACTCTATGCCAGGCTTCATATGGAGTTTTGTTCTTCAATGCTTTTGTTGGAAGTCTATTTAATAAATAAACAGCCATGTTGACTGCTTCTGCTCAAAACTCCTTTGGAAGTTTCTTTTCAAGCATAATACATCTAGCCATCTCCATTATGATTCTGTTCTTCCTTTCACTGACACCATTTTATTAAGGAGAGTAAGTGATAGTGAGTTGGTGTTGAATGTCTGTCTGCTCATAAAACTTGTCAAACTTTTCACATGTATATTCAGTCCTATTATCACTTCTTAGGACTTTAATCTTGCTTTCACATTCATTCTTAATAAGCATTTTAAATATTTTGAACACATAAGAAACCTCAGATTTTTGTTTTAGAAACCAAACCCAACACATTCTTGTTAGATCATCAAGGAAAAGCACAAAATAATTACTTCCACTCAATGAAGGTGTTCTCATGGGACCACAAATATCAGTATGGATCAGCTGTAATTTTTGAGTAGCTCTCCATGTTTGATTTTTTAGAAATGGCAATATGCTTTGCTTTCCAAATTGGCACACATCACATACTTCATCACAAGCATAAATAGAAGGCATATTTTGTGCTAAGCCTTTTACATACATGTGCTTTAATGCAACATTATTAAAAATGGCCAAATCTTCTGTGCTAAAGCAAAGAGTCATTTACTTGGCTTGTTTATGTATGCACAACTGAGTCTTTCCATTTTAAAGGAAAGCTTCTTTGATTCATTTTCACAGTCATCAATTCATTACCATTAGGACGAAAAGTAATGCATGTTCTTGAATAATAAGACATAGTCTTTTTTTAACAACTGCTCAACACTAATAAGATTTTGATCTATATTAGGCACATATAAAACTTCAAGAATTATTTTTGTACCTGATTGAGTTTCCACAACAACAGTACCTTTGCCTTTGACATCCACATATTGGCCATTGCCAACTTTGACTTTTGATGCATAGCCTTTGTCAAATTCCTTGAAAATTATAGCATTTGAAGTCATATGATGGATATAACTACTATCCACTAACCAAGAACCGACATTGTTGTTCACTTTATAGCAAGTAGTAGTGAATAATTTCTCTTCTTATTGTTGTTGTTGTTATTGTTGTCCCTCTACCACTTGAGCTTATTGTTGGCTCAATAGTTCACCCTTATTCTTGCACACTTTGTCAATATGGCCAAACCGTTTTCAAACTCTACACTGCACTCCAGGTCTGTACCAATAATACTTCTCAAGATGGTTGGTCTTCTTGTAATGAGAACATGGTGGAAACCTTTTATTTCCTCTTCTATTGCCTTCACTATCCTTCCTATCTTTTTCATTTTTCTCACCATCAACTTTCTTTCCTCTTGAGCTCGATTAGCCTTTGTTTGCATTCTTGGCCAAAAAAGCTCCCTCATTATTTTCTTCTTGCCTCAACTGCCTTCTTTGTTCAATGGCTTGCAAGGCACTAATGAGCTCTGAGAGATTGATTTGTGAAAGATCTCCAGAATCTTCAAGAGCTGAAATTTTTTATTCAACTTTTTCAGGAAGGCTTACAAGAACTTTCTCCATAACTCTCTTGTCATTCAATTCCTCTCCCAATAGCCCGATCTGATTTACTACCTTTATGAGCTTGTTAGAAAACTCCTTGATGGTCTTTGAATCCTTCATCTTTAAAGACTCAAATTCTCTTCTTAAATTGAGAATTTGCATTTGCTTGCTCCTTTCACTTCCTTGAAAGTCCTCCTTCAGCTTGTCCCATGCTTCCTTAGTTGTTTCAAAGTGCATGATCCTTGTAAAAATTTTATCTGAGATTGCTGAATGTATGAAGGAAAGAGCTTTGAATTTCTTTGCACACTCATCTTCATGATTTTTAATTTGTACAAGTGTTGGATTTTCCCTCAAGGGAGCAGGTTCTCTGCCAAACTCAATTGTTTCCCAAAGATTTTAGCCTTTGAGCAGTGTTTCCATCTTTACTGCCCAAACATGGTAGTTTTCTTCTGAAAAAGTAGGAGGTGTAAAAATAGAGATGGTGTTTAAAGTCATTTTAGTGAGGTTTTATGTTTTGGGTTTGAAAGGATGAAGATAGATTGCTGAATTTTGCTCAAAACACAACGCAAGAACCTTAAAAGCTCTGATACCACTGTTGCAATGGCTTTAGAAAAAGAGGAAGAACATGTTATTTGGTGAAAAAATGGAGAGGATACAAGTATTTAGAAAAGAAGACTTGTATTTTTATTTTTTCTTTGCATATGTCAGTTGAGCATTACATGCATATTTATAGTCATATCAAGTACGTAACAACTTGGTTACATTAATGTAACTTATTAATAAACTTACTCTTAAATGATTTAGTTAATCATACATTAACTAGTTACATTAATAAAACTATACTTAATTTAATACTTGAAACATAACAAAATAAAGTTCAAGCAACAGTAAGTATGTTACTGCACATCATAAACTCATTTTTTTTTATCACTTACCATTCCAATCAAATTCAAAGAAAGATCACTTGGACAACAAGTGTTGCACTTCTTTCCACTTATCATCTCCAACATTATAACTCCAAAATTGAAGACATTTGATTTTACTGAAAATTTTCTAAAGACCTCATATTCTGGTGCCATGTAACCACTGCATAACAAACATCAAAATAAAGAAAAAAAACACTTTAGTGTTAGCAAAGTGGCATTTTGATTTGTTGATTCAAGTGGCAAGAAGTTTTAAGTTGAAATTTTGTCCCTATATGGAATCCATCAGGCATATACTACATAATAGTTGGAGCTCTCTTGGGCGTGCATAGGCAGGCAATACTTACTATGTTCCAACAATTCGGTTGGTGTCTTGACCTTCTTCCCCTTTGAATATTCTAACCATCCCAGAATCGGAAATTTTTGGATTCATATCAGAATCTAACAATATATTGCTAGTTTTTAAATCTCTATGGATAATTCTTACTCTTGAATCATGGTGAAGATACAAGATTCCTTGAGCAATTCCTATTATAATATCAAAGCGTTTTCTCCAATCCAGAATTGTACTTATTGTATGATCTACAACAAGATATTTGTTAATTGAACATCGTATTAATGTCTGTAAGTGTTCTTGAAAAAGAAAGTAAAAAGAATACACAAGTGTATGCCTTACCAAAAATAAAACAGTCCAAGCTTTTGTTGGGCAAGTACTCATAAATTAACATTTGTTCTTCCGCCTGAATGCAATATCCTAAAAGTTTCACAAGATTCCTATGTTGAAGTTTCGCAATCAGCACGGCTTCAATTTTGAATTCTGCTATTCCCTGTCTCGAACTGTTGGATAATCTTTTTACAGTAATCTCTTGTCCATCGTGTAGCTGACCCTGAAACAAAACGTCTCAGTTTTTAATCTAAATCTCGAACCGGTTATTGCTCAGAACCATGAAGCTCAAATCTGTTGCTCACTACCTTATACACTGTGCCAAAACCACCTTGTCCGAGTTTGTTAGCTGGATTAAAATTGTTAGTAGCAGCAGATATGGTGCGCAGATCGAAAATTGGCAAATCTGTTGTCTTTGCCTACTTTCTGCATCCTCATTTCACTGTCCTGTACAAGGTCAGAATTATAAGTAGTATGCATTTGGTTCATCTTGAGAATTACAAGTATTTCAGATGCTACAATATCTTATTTTCCTCTCCTTCCCTTGCCACCGATATCGGTAATAAGGTAATGGTGAACACAGCAAGAACAGACACTGTTGTAATGGCTAAGAGTATGCCCTTCTTCTTTAAAAAACCCCGTTAATTCATAGCATATTCAGCTGCATATATAGGCCAAGAACATGAAATAAAAGCTTTAGCATCGATTTCTTTTGTATGTAGTATTCAAGATTCAAGAATAATGGTGATGCAAGAACATAGTACCAACACTACTGCATCAACACGAACATACATATCTCTTCCCTCTGACTAGTGTCAATTAATTCCTCATACCATGTCACGCAGCCAACTCCTTTCCTATCTATGTCTAGGTTTGCAAATGCTTTACACGAACAATTTCTTAAGCACAGCTGTTCACATTCTGTGACACTTAAATTCCTCTTCATCAATGCTGCTATTGAAGTATCAGGAATTTTCACACTCTTTACCTTAACAAACCCTTCTCCGTTTCTACACATTGAAGTCTCAGGAATTTTCCTGATGCACCCAGCAGAACCGTCTCTGAGATACCAATTCGTCAAGGACTTGGGCTGGTAGCCTGGCAAGGACATGCATTCAAGACTATCAACGTTGTTAGGATTCAATATGCTGTATGCGCCACAAAGTCCATACTTGTACCTTGGCTCTGACCGAGATTCCCCCCATTGAAGCGAACTATTGTCCCAGGTAAGCCGCTGGATCAACCCATTACTGCTAACTATAACTCTTGAGAGAAAATCTGTAAGGAAAGTGGAGTATATCTCATCTTGATTGTAAACAGAAACACGCAAATAGCCTGGTGTTGGCTTGGGATTCCAGGGCCATGGTTCGCTTCTCCAATACTTGGTTAAATCCTTGTCCAAAAGGAGATATTGAGGACATCCAGTAGGGTCAAGCTTGTACAACCAGTCCCCAGTTCCTGGATCACCCGTCGATCTCCATGATGTTAAGAATCTGTTTAAGCCAATTCTCCTGTATAATCCAAGTTTCATACCTGGAAGCATTGTATCTGTTGGATAATCAAAGCTTTGCCAAACAATTCTTTTGCTTTGATTTTGGACCAAAATAAGATTTCGAGAATCTAAAAGCTGAGCTACACAACAAGCTCCCGTACTTGCAATCATTGAAACATTAGTAGACCAGAGAGGAGATTATTGGGCCTGATCTTTAGCATGGAGCACAAGGTTTCCTACCGAGTTAATGAAGAGGAATCCGGAAGAAGCACCGGGAATTGGATTCTCCCTATTTGCAACCCACACCACAGTTTTTCTTGGTAGCTTGTTGTGCCAGATGCCAAGATATTTGTTGGTAGAATTGCCTGGTCTGAAATCCTAAGCAAAACTTTCATTTCTTGAGAATACAACATTTTTGTCTGTAATGGATTCATTCAGGTTTATAATGTCAGTTGAGATACAAAACGGGAATAGCAGGAAAAGAGGCAAATAGTTCAGAAGCATTTCCGCGGAAGAGAGAAGAAATTTTGATTTTGAAATGAATGACAAATACCAGGATCAATTTTGCGTTTCTTTTTCCAACTTTTTTGAGATACTGCTTTTCCAGGAAAATAAGCACACACAGCAAGCTTTGACACGGCATGTACTAAAAAGGTGGTGAGGCTCTGATTTCTTTTTTCCCTAGACGTCTTTTCCTATTTTTTTTGGTGGGAAAAGAAAATTTTCTTTCTGTTGAAGATTTTGATCCGCGTAGAATGGTTTTGCAGTCATGCTTGGTTGCTGCATTGACTTTACAGGTTTTATGTAATTTTTCTACTATCTAATTAGCTATCGATCAACATCATGCCTTTGTGCAGCGCAAAATTCAATGCATGCTTTGGAAATTTATGCTAGTGAGTAGTGTTTCCTTGAACATTCACAAGTAAGTGCAGGTTTTCATATGAAACTATTAACATAGATTTAGCAAGCTTTACTGTGGAGGAAAATGACTGCCGGAATGCTTCATGATGCAGGACACGAGGCGTAAAAGCAAATAACAGCTGCATTTGATCAGACATTATTTAAAAAAAAAATGAAAATAAGCGACGAAGAAGGGTATATGGAATGCCAAAAAAAAGTGGGGTGGAATACAAAAGGGAAGAGAGTGAATAGTCTGGTTTAGGCCTGGAGAACAAGACTCTTGCCAAGAATCATGTCATCAGTGGTGAAATCAGCCTCCTTCCTGAATGTTCCCCTGCCAAAGTCTAGGTTGTAAGAATCTGCAAGCCCTTCCACCAGGTCAAATTCAGGTTCCCACCCAAGAACATGCTTTGTCTTGTCGATTGATGCAAAGAAATGCTGCATCACATGGCAGAAGTGATGATCCCATTGGTAAAGATAATCTTATATGAAAATCAAATTCATTGCAATCTTCACAATTTGAATAGGGCAGGTTTTATTATGACTTTTTTCCCGAAG
>CATIWM010403722.1:0-11835 GCA_949671775.1 Mallotus repandus | reverse complement strand
GGGATATTTTGATATTAACCCAACATATATTACTTATATTTATGTTCTCAAATACCAATTCAAAGACTTGGAGAACTGTTAGATGTTAGCTAAACAAGCTTGATTCATATACATTGATGGTGTATGATTTCATCAATTATAGTTATTTGCACGACCGATCTAGTAGACTTCCATCAATCACGCATTTGCCAGTGTAAGGCCGGATACACTTGAGTACTAATTTACAGCCTGTAAAAGCCAGATACTTCTTGATTGATTGCAACTTGCCCTTCCATTTGACCTCTTTGCAATTTGCATATATTCAAAAAGACATCACTTTCTTATTTCTTTTTGTTTTTCCTCTTTTGAACCGTTGAGTCAATAACTAGTTTCCACCCTCTTCTAGCTTTTAGCTCCTTGACTTGGATCAATTAAAGGGAAATTGGAGAAATAAGTGTAGGAGGCAAGCTTGATGGTCTTGGTCTGCCTTTAACGTGCCTTCGGGGATTCTACATTGAATTTAACAAGGGAGGCAACCTCTCCTTGTATTGCGCCACTAAAAATAAGGGTATGCCTCGCATGGTCTTCCCTTGAAGAGACCATTAAGAGAGGCATTACATTGACAGGGAAACAATAAGCATGCAACCATGAAAGGATTGGAGCATGCATACAATACAATAATGTTTAATATATAGAATATAGCACAAGTGAGTCATTCCAATCCATCATAAGCAATTTTAGGAAAAGTGCAAATATTCCCCATTTTCGGATTCTCCTAACATCTAAATATTGAATAAATTATACAATAGAAATAGTTCTTTTTTCTTATATATTTTTACGCAACTTAATCTCTCGGCCGAAACTTTTTAAAAGCGAATCCAAAATTCTTACAAATTAATAAAAACTATTCAAACATAGATCTTCATGTGATTTTCTTTCTGAAATGATAAATTACACCCTTTGTTAATAGATCTCCATATGATCGTATTTCATAATCCTGGCATTAATTGCATAATTTTTTACCTATAAAGAGACACAGAAAGAACCCTACTGTCAACTTACCGGTAGACCATAGGCAAAGTAAATCATTATGTTTTATTAAGATCTAATCTTAATTCAGACTGAAGAAGACCCCTATCCAAAGAACCGACACCCTGTTACCATTATCCTGATGGACAACAAAACAAATCAGCAACCAAAAGCAAAAAGTTCCCATAACTCGAAATCTTAGTCTCTGTATGGTCACACTCAGCAAAGCGGGAACTGCTGCATTTTCCTTTTATATCAGATCTCCTCAATTCATGGTTAAAAATAGCTCTCTTTATGCTTCATTGCCCATACTATCGTTTTTCTCAAATTCCTCAAATGGATCGTGAATAAGACAACCTTGCCTTCACATAAATAAACATGAAAGACTATCCTGACGGCCTGGAGAACCCAGAAATGTGATCAAACTTGAAGTCCTGCTGCTACTAAATTGTCATATGCATGAAAGTTGGTGCAAACTCTTGTGATAGTCATAGCTAGCATTAACATACTGAGGCATTAACAAACTACTAAATTTTCTTTAAAAAAAAAAATTCCCAACAGTCTAGATCCTATCCCCCAACAAAGGAAAAGAAAAAAAAAAGGACTTGGTGATTTGGGAAAATATGTGAAAATACATGTATTCATTCAAATTGTTCATTCCACAAATGAAGTTTCTGAGTTGTTGCATAACATATTTCCAAGGAACAAAGAATGAAAGTATGTGGTAACTTATTCACGGACACCCTAGATGGGTAACCCTTTAATGTTTCACACTAGTAAAATCAACAAGAACCTCAAGTACAATCTGCTGAAAACAAACCCAAATAATGGGGATGGAGGAGAAAGAAACAAAGCATACCTGGCAAGTATTCCAGACTTCGCCAGATATCACAGGACATAGAAATCTAGAGTGAAAAAAAAAATTTTGGCCTATAACTTTCTGTATCGCCGCTCACCAGAGATGCATGATACATTTCTGACTATATGCCGCAAGCTGATTTTACATCTCACTCAAATACCAAAAACCAAAAAACCTAATATGGTAAATCAAAACTCGAAACCTTGACATAAAATCCCTTATAACTATCCCTAAATTTAATAGTTCAAAACAGGCACTCCAGTTAGCTCTAGATAACCAATTTTCCTTAACTGAAATATATTGTGGAGACGTGCGAAATTCACAGTTCACTTGCTTCAACCATATTATCTTCACCTACAATATCATCATAACCAAAATGATACTCCTAAGCAGCAATTCCTGAAGCAAAAACGAAAACAATGATGCATTAAAAAACAATAGATACACAATTAAACAAATTTACTAAAATGCTAAATGCAAAAATAAAAATGTAGCTTTTGTGACAATCAGCAATAAATAAAACATAAACTCCAGGAATGGCTGCAGGGAACACAAACAACTTCAATCAAATTGCTAAGTAGAGACATTAATGGTACACAATAGACAAGAATTGACATCGACAGAGATACTGGCACGATGCAAGACAAAAAGAATGTTCTCCTTTACATGACAACAATTCAAGCATTTTCCATTAAAAAAAAAAAACCATTTATCCCACATTATGCATCCTCACCTAATTCATGGGTGTTGTAGAATAATTTGCACACGATGCCGACTGCATAGCTTATGCTGAATAACAAAAGATGCCATTTCAGAATAACAATTTAACGAAAAGCCAGAGTGCTGTCCTAAACCATGAACATTTTTTCTGTCGTTTGTCTATTTCTTTTCTTTTCTTTTTGTTTTGTGATTGAAAGCACAATAAAGGAAAAGCTCCTAAAAGCAGTCCCATAAATACAAGCACATTGCTTTATACAAAGGCTTAGCATTCACACAAATCATATTGTAATTTCTGTATTTCACTTCAATTGCATATATATATATATATATATATATATATAACTTTCTTTCTCATCCTGTAATATTCTCTTTCATTACTAAATGTTGGGTAGAAAAATTATTCAGTTTAGATACTACCCAACACATATTTAATGCAATGCAAGAGAGTATTACAGGATCAAGAAAAAAATTATGTTAATTTAGTGACAGCAAATATTAGACACATGAAATGAAACATGAACAGAAAGGGATGAAGGGAATGCAAGGAGTGAAATGCATATAATACATAGAGAATAAAAAGGTATTGCTTTTAGGCCTAATGAACAAGAAACCAAAAAAATAAGGTCTTTCAGCAGTAAACAATGCCTTTTTTCTTTTATCTACTATATACAAAATGCTTCAACAGCAGCACATTTCGTGCTCCCAAATTGCTTACAGGACATATATTCTTATTTAAAAAGGGAAGCATATCAATGTTGCATTTCAATTACCAAAAATGCTATTCCAGTTGCCCATTTCAACCCAAAAATAAGCATGGGCCAGCTAATTTGGATTATGGAGCTTGACATCAGTAGCACAGCATGTATGTTCATATCTTTGTCAAAATCAAAGTTAAGGACAAAGAACTAAAGAGGCAAGCAAAAAAAAAAAAAGCTTTTTTTTATGCAAACTTACCATGCCTTGTTTGTTATAAACTAGTACAGGCATGAGAAGATTCATGTCTACACCTCAACAATGGTGAGCATGCATAAATATCAATAAATGCAAGGCTAACAATAAGAATTTAAACTTCTTCAGTTAGAAACCAAGAGAGACAACAGAACAAACAAGAATTGAACTTGAAAACATAGATCAGTATGATTAACTGATTTTATGGCCTCCAAAAAAGTTCACAAGGAATCATCAGTTACCTGCAAAAATTTTGCCAAGGCAAATGAGGAACTTTATTTTCTAATCTCCTCATCTAAACATGTGCCGCAATATCTTATTTCAATCACTTAATATGATCAAGAAGATCAAATAATTTCATAAAGCTTGAGCCAAAATTGCATCAGCATAGTTGTTAAAGATCTGCCGAGGTGCATGCACCAAGAGCCCAAAAGGCAAGTTATATTTCAAAGGTACACACCTCCCAACGGCAAGGCACACCTCTCTTACATTTGAACTAAAATTAGTATTTTTCTTTTCCTTATTTTATGTCACACAACCCGACCATACCAAATCAATACAAGATCATAAAAAGGAAAGGGGAAAGAAGAAAAAGGAAGTGTGAAGATTAACCGAAAAAGGAAAGGTGAAGATTAAGCCATTCTTTTCTAAGGCTTCTCCCCTCTCCAAACTCAGCAGCAGCTGTTATAAAGACGAGCTTGATGATGAGTAGTTCTGTTGTGTCAAATGCTTTATGAATTACGGCTGTTTAGTAGTAGGAAAAGGATTATTGATTAAATTTTCAAATCTCCTTAGCATCTTCCATTCTAATTTTTCTTTCAGGTTTAGAAAACTTTGATACTAAGTTTTATGTGGGTTTTATGTTATTACATGCATAAGCATCAGTAGTCTTATTATAAGACTAATGTATTATAAAAGCTTATTTGCAATGAATTTCAGTCCTCTTTTCCACCTCCTCTATCAGGCACATGCCTGCTTCTTTAATAACTATTAAGAAATACAAAAGAAGAACAAAATGCTGGGTTAGCATTATGTTCTAAAAATAAGGAATCTGCTCCCAGCTTTTCACCTGAGATCCAAAGAATAATAGCTCCTCAGATCCCCAACCAACTTTCTTTAATATTAGTAAGAGAGCGCAGATATGTGATGCCTAATGTACAAAGTAATGTTTCACTACTCTTTTGAACTATGATATTTAAGCTCATTCAGCTATTTGTTATAATTTTTAAACTCAACCATGAGGTTCACATGAAGTTATTGTAGCATAATTCATTGCATTACTAAGTTCTTCATATGAACGAAGAGCAACATGATTCCTTTTTTTCATTGTAAACAAACCAAAAACTATTGGTGCAAAAAAAAAAATCTAACACAAATGATCAAAAGTTGTATGGATTACATGGAGTGGACGGACATCTAGTCCAATAAATGCGCCCAAATGACAGCAAACAAAGTTATGCATGGCATAACAGATCCCAATTTTAAATTGATTACATCATGTTTCCAAACCACAAAGTTTTATACAAAACCTTGTACCATATCTAGGCATACAATTATAAATGTAGAAATTCCACCAAAAAGGAATGTAGAAAGCAGATATTAATTCATTGTCTTAATAATGGTTTTGATATTCAAGCATACTTGCAGAAATATGACAAGCATCCATACAGATTCAGTAAGACATTCCCTAAGAATTCCAGCAATATATTTCGTAGGACAGAGCAAGCATTCAAGTAAAGATAGTAGATAAGACACTCATACCTCTATTTGACTGTCTCTTATTAACACTATAACCGCCAACATAACTGGCAGAATTTTTTACTGAAGCATCAGAAGCGGCATTGCCAAGGCCATAACCAAATGAGCCAGATCCATCTCGCTCAGAGTTTGATGATCGCCATGTGGGGTCCCCATAATCAGAACCTCCACCATAAAGATCTCCAAAGTTTCCATCAAAGCTGCCATTTGAGGCAGCATATGATGAAGTTGTGGCCAAATTGTTCCCACTGTTTCTTCCATATCCACCAGTGCCAAGACTAAAACTGTTTTCGCTGCCTCCATACCCAAAATTCAGGTTACTGTTGGAGACATTACTTCCTCCACCTTGTGCTGAAGGTGTCGAAGAACCCCAATTAACTGCACTGTTGCTGAAATTGCTCCCTCCCATGTTTCCACTTCCTGATCCCATGTATGCATTGGAGCTTGCTGAGCTAGTGTTATAATTGAGGCCCCCATTTCCCCACAAATTTCTAGTCACTGAACTGAAAAACGAACTACTTCCTCCATTACCTCCATCATATCCTATAGGACTTGCAAACCTATTCGTATTACCAATATAGTAAGGGCTCACTCCCCGTCCATAATTGAGATTACTGCTAAAATTAGCATTCCCTCCATAACTAGGGCTCAATGCTGGCTCAAAATTCATCCCCATACCATAACCAGAACCAAATGGAGGAAACCCACTTCGGCCACCAGCAACAGGGCTAAATCTACCATCCACCCTAAGTCCATACCCTCCAACTGTACTTGGATTATACCCCTGAGTGTAGCCATTGAGGAAACTATTAACCCTACTCAAACCATAGTTATATCCACCAAGTGGGCTGCGACTAGGACCAGGAGATAACTCTTTAGGAACTGCTCGCTTAACTTCAACCATTTTTCCATTCAATTCATGAAAGGTCTTCATCAAAACTTTGTCAACTGCCTCTTCTGAATCATATGTAATGAATCCAAATCCCCTTGGCCTCTGAGTGTTGTGATCATACATCACCACCACGTCTGTAATTGTCCCATACTGCTCAAAATATTTCCTAAAATCAGTCTCAGTAACTGTGGATGCTAAACCTCCAACAAAAATCTTCCTTGTGCGGCCTGGGCCAGGAGAACCATGAATGCTACTACCAGTGCTTCTATTCAGAATATTCTGGTCATCCCTGGGAACAGCTTTTTTTGCCTCAACCTGGGAGTAGACAACTCACTAATTGAGAAAAAAAATGAAGGCTGAAATAACAAATAAGTTATCAACATTTAGAAACTCAACTGAAGCATTAAATTTATATGCAATGCCGAATGAATTAGAGAAAAATAAATAAACAACTAAAAATCAGTGATTTTGTGCTCAATTTGAAATCTAGCTGAATAAAGAACCAGAATAAAATAAATTCCTGCAATTAGAAAATTGAGCTCAGAACTCCATAAAACGATTTTCCTAATTTTGATCATCATAATCCTCTATAGTTTCAGAAATTTTATTTGATAAAGCAGCAGCTTTTAGAGTAACAAAACTTACCATCCTACCATCAATATTGTGTTTTTCCTTAATGACTCTCTCTGCAACAGCTGGATCAGCAAAAACAACAAAACCAAAACCACGGGCACGTCCTGTGGTTCGATCCTTCATTATTACAGCCTCAACCACCTCGCCAAATGACCCAAAATACTCCTTGAGTCTCTCTTCATTGGTGTCCCATGAAATTCCACCAATAAATAACTTGCCATTATCAGATTGCATTTTTTTTGTTTGTTATCTACATGGCAATGAGATAAAAATCATCAAACTGCAAAACATACATTGCAATCCAATCAAATGCAAACTAATTTAATACAAAAAAGCACCTGTTACTTTAAGAATCAAAGCCCAGTTTCAACTCTGATAGATGTGTTTTGTAATGACACTGGATCCACAATCAGAATTAACATAATAGTTAATCAAGTAATTGTCTAAAATTGAAATGAATATTGGCAATCTAAGTTATGGCACTTTTAATAAGAAATGTCCATGTACAATCAATTGAAGAATTAAAAACAATACCTTATTTGAACAAATTATATAAGAAATAAACAAATAGCTTGTATATTTTTGTTTGATGAAAAAACAAAAGCTGCTAACAGATCCTTCAACGATCAATCAATCAACAAAACAACCAACTTGCAATGAACCAAACCTGAAAAACCAATAAGAAATGAACCAAAAAAAAAGGTACCCAGAAACAAAATTCAACCAAGGATTTGATAAAGATTAAAAATTTACAAATTTTCCGAAGATCCAAATCCAAAATCTCACCAATTAAAGAAAACCCAGACGCCAAATCTCATCAAAAAAACAAAGAATTAAGATCTGAGAGAGGAGGCACAATAGAAATGATAAAAATTTGAGGGCATGCTTATCCTCCTCTACAAATATGCCCCCCTTTTCTTCTTCTTTTTTTTTCCTTTTCAATTGTTGTTATAATAATCTCTTTTTGCTTTGATCAGCTCATGTAAAATTCAATTACCAAAATCAATTGCAATTTGCAGGAATATATTGTAGTAAGAGAAATGGGTTGTTTCAGATTTTGGTTTTTATAGAGTTAAAAGAGAAAGGGAGGAGAAAGTTTTGTGGAGGCTGGTGTGAGGAATATATAGGGAAGACACTGAAAATGGAAGGAGCAGATTTTCAAAAAAAAAAAATTTCATTTCTTTTATTTTTTAAAAATAAATAAAAATGTAAAAAACATTAAATCAATTTGGATTTTATTATTTTTAATTTTAATTTTTTCAGTGAAAAATCTCATAAATTGGTTTTTATTATTTTGAATATTTTGGATTTTTTTTATGATTTGTTAAACAGAAAAAAAATTAATAAAAAGAAAGAAGAAAAGAGTTGCTTGTCTTCCAGTTCATTGCTAATATATATACCTATGGGAGAAAATTATGATGTATAGTTATGTGTACAAATTTTGTGTCTGCATGAATGCATGAGATTTTCGTATGCACTCCAATTTTCATTGACTTTGTTTTATTGATTTCATTTTCTCACAATTTGTAGTCTTGATTATCGGCTGTGATCTATTGATTGATTGACTTTTTTTGTAGCCGTTAATAAACACATCTAAACTTGAGCGTGAGCTTTCGTTTTGGCAAATCTTCTCCCGCAAAAAAATATAAGGTAGCAAAAGGCCTCAAAATGGATTAAACTCTTTTAATTCTTTTTAATCCGAATAGAATTATAGAACAATAAAAAATATTTCCAATACCAACAATATATATAATTTTCTTCCAAATGATGTACTGCAATTAATTTTAATCATTTTTAATCAATATAGTTGGTATAGAAGAAATTAGGGTAAATTACAATTTACCTCAGTATTTTGTCATATTAAACTATTTCATCTTTAACATTTAAAAAGATATTTATTCATTACTGATATTTACTTTTTTTAGCACTTATTAGTCCTTTTGTAAGAATGAAATAGTATAAGAAAAAACAAATATCATAAAAGAATAAGTATTTTTTTCAAATGTTATGGATAAAGCAGTGTAATGTGACAAAACACAAGAGAAAAAATGTAATTTATCCAAGAAATTAATATCATCTTATTCTTGTTGATATTTTATTTTTATTTTGGAAGTTTACGAAAATAATAGTGCAAATATTTTGAATATTTAAAATTTTATCTATTTTTAATTTAAATTTAATCTGCTACTTTTTATGGTTACTTTAATTTTTACAAATAAAACATATTTTGTTAATAACCACCATTAAATGATAAAATCGCTTTCATCTAATGTTGATCAAAATAAAGAAAAATACAGGTAACTACAAAAAATTTTCCATTTAATTCGTACGATTTGATATAATAATAATAATAAAATTCTAATTTTATTCAAAAATTAGACCAGTTAAAAGTATAATTAAAATATAAAATTAAACTGAAACTATAACAATTTAAATATGCTCAAACACAAAAATATTGCTTAGGGTTTTTTTTTTTTTTCACACCCCCTCTTGAAAATATCTGCTTTTATAATTCTAAAGTGAAAAAAAATAGAAATAGTATCCCTAACCTCCCGCATTTTTATAAATTTTTTTATTATAATTTGTATGCATTTTCTATAAAAATATTTTTTGAATTGGAAAACTCAATTAATTCTATCACTATATTAAGATATTAATTTATAATTTCTTAATTGATTCATGAATAAAACTTAATATAATAAAAATTATAATATCGACTTCTATTAAAATAAAAAATACAAAATAATGCTCTCTTTATATATATATATATATATAAACTTGGGGGGTTTTTTATTATTTTAATGGGTAAGTAGTGTTTTGCATAAAATGATAACCCCAAAGATATTGACTTGGTTTGTACATGTAACTAATCTTATTCTTGGTTGTATGGTGTTACCAATTTTACCTACCAAATTTTGGTGTTATGAGATCAAGCCTTTGACAAATGTGCAAAAGTGATGTCAATTTTGTGGTAGAATCTCACCCTTCAACTATATGGCAAGAAGAATAATATGAGATGCTTAATGACCAATTAATTAATGTTTAAGTTCATAAAAAGTCCATTTCATTTATTCTGGTCAATTAATTCACCTTTACATGTATACAAATAATGGCTTAATTAGACATTGCATTTCCTTTCCTATTTTCTTGATTTATTCTAAGTCTAATTTCTGCAACTTGTGGCTTTGCTTCCCCTATGGCCTCATCAAATGTAATTCCAATTATTAACTCTTTAATCAATACTATGGCTTAGTAGATGATCAATTAAATCATCAAAATCATGTCCTTTTATTTTTACATTACCTTCAAATTATATATATATATATTTATATAATTTGAAGGTAATGTAAAAATAAAGAAATTAAAGAATTGTTTTCAAATAATATATTCTTTAAGCCCATATACTAAAAAAAATTGAGTAAATAATTGGTAACTATAGGAAATATAAAAGTTTTCTCATTAAATGGTAAATTATTAAAACTTTGAAATAGTTGATTATACAAATTTAGAATTTTAAAAATTATAATAAATATAATTAAAAATAGAAAAGGACAAAAATATAAAAAAAATTAATGCTCACTATTATGTTGTAAAGTGAAAATAAATAAAAATTATAAAAAATTAAATAAATATTGGTAGAAATATGAAAAGTGAAAATATAAAAAAATAATACTCATTAATATATTATAAAATTGAAAAATAAAAAATTTAAATTAAATATAAAAATTAAAAAAAATGGATATGAATAAATGTATAAATGGTAAAATTTGTTTTAAGTGGCAAAATGCATATTCTTAACTTTATATTAATTCATATCTATAAATTACAAAATGAACTATTTTCAAATAAAAAACTTTCAAGCCGATATAATTAAGGGTAAACTACAAAAAAATTCACCATCTTTGGCGTTTTTTACAATTTCAATATATCTTTTTTTTTAGTAATGTTATTCATCACATTTCTAATTTTTACAATTCTAAGCATCGAAAAATTTGAATTTAAAATTAAACTGACATACCAATTGGAATTGTCTTTAGTTTTTTTCGTGGAACCCATATATGATCTAATATACAAAAATAGTACGTTTTATGAGATCCTGAAATTTTAAAATGTACTATTTTAAATGGCTTAATTCTCAAAACAAATGGATAGATAAAACCATTTAAAATTATGTTTTAAAATCTTAACACGCATCTTTTTGACCATTAGACTTTAAATGGATCCTATTTAAAAAATTAAAGATAACTTTGACCATTACACCTATCAATTTTTGTCTGAGAGTTTATCGGTGCTTCGAATTGTAAAAATTAGAAATGTGGTAAATAATATTGCTAAAAAAAAGATATGTTGAAATTGCAAAACGCGTCAAAGGTGGTAAATTTTTTTGTAGTTTACCCTATAATTAATATTTAAGTAAATAATTGGTAACTATAGTTAATATAAAAGTTTAATGTTTAAATTGTAAAATATTAAAAATTTGAAATAGTTAATTGCACAAATTTAGAATTTTAAAAGGTAAAATAAATATAATTACAAATAAAAGAGGATAAAAATATAAAAAAAATTAATGCTCACTAACATGTTGTAAAGTGAAAAATTAAATAAATAAATAAATTATCAAAATTAAAATAAATAATTAAAGTTACGAGAAGTCAATAAAAAATATATTAAAAAATTAATATACATTAATATGTTATGGGGTAAAAGATAAAAATTAAATTAAATATAAGAATTAGAAAAATGGTTAACAGGGAAAAGTGCCAAGTGATAAAATCTATCTTTAATATCTTTAAATAACAAAATGAGTGGCACAAATAGTTTTAGAGAGACAATGAGAGTCGTTTACCCTCAACTCTTAAGTGCAGTGGAGTTTCACTGCTCCATAGCAGAAAAGTCCCTTGCACTTCTCGAGCTGTACAATCATTACTTGCTTAGGGTCTCTTTGTTTTGGTTTGATATAATCTTAATTTTTATAAATTATAAAATTTATAATATTAATAATTATTTTATTTTTATT
>CATIWM010403675.1:0-57364 GCA_949671775.1 Mallotus repandus | reverse complement strand
AACTAGGAATACAAGGAATCAAACCAAATCAATGAAGTCAAAAGGCTCAACTTCAAGTTCACAATTTCATCTCAAAGATCTTCAGGATGACTTGGATTATTATGAGATGGATGTTGAAGGATATGCTTTTGATTATGATGATCAAAGTGTTGAGGACTTAGGAGAGAAGTTTGATAGTGATATCTAAGTTAGGCCTTTTGCTTTTATTAGTTTTAAATATTAGATTCCTCCTAATTAATTCTATAGACTTTGTGTTTTTGAGTTTGACAATGATATCTAGTTTTAGGCTATTTGCTATAATTAGTACCTTTTTTAAGTTTTAATCGTCATTGGATTTATATTTGCTAAAATTATGTCTTCTTTTAGTATTATTATATTATTTATTAATTATTATAAAAATTTTATTATTTTGCGCCTTGCATTATTGAGGCGAGGGCTTTTTTGCGCTTTGCGCTTTAAAGGATATGGAAGCATATCACCTTGAGTGCGCCTTTCATTTTTAACCACATTGTATGTAGTTACTGATGGGTCCCTCCTAGTAGAGTGGAGCCCACATTTGAAAATTATAAAAAAAAAGTCAAAAATGGCTGCACCGATTTTGGTGCAGCCATAAAAGAAAAAAAGAAATTTTTATTTTATCAAAAGTTTTTTTTTTTATGGATTCTGTGGCCTATATAAAGGCCTTGCATATGGGAGAAGAAGCATAAGAGAGCCACAAGCAAAATAAGGAAAAGGAGAGAAAGCTTGTGAGGAAAAATTAAGTGAGTCCAAAGTATTTTTACTTTGATGAGAGTGAGAGAGTTTTAAGGGTTTGGAAATTTTTCTCAAAGGGTGAGTGACAAAATAGTGAGGAAATTATTGGGGTGTGGGAAACACTTTGAGTGCCACTATTTTGGTTAGATCTCTTTTATAGTATACCTCTAGTGTTAATCTGGAGAAGACTCTCTCTTGTACCTACTAATTTTATAGTGGAAGAATTTTTCGGAGTTTGTCCCGTGGACGTAGCCCAACACTAAGGGTGAACCACGTTAAAATTTTGGTGTCATTTATTATTATTTATACGGCAGGTTTTACTGCCTATCTTATCCATCTATTGGCCGGTTTGACCGCCTCCATATATTTATTTGTTCGAATATTTCTGCAGTAATTTTTATTTATCTCAGTTAATATTATTCCGCTGCACCAACGCTGTCCAATTTTCCCAACAGTCTTCACATTCTATGGCATTTTGAACTTAAAATTTCATCTTCTTTCAGTAGGTGAAGATGAAGAATATATCTTGAATTCTCTTCTTGCTTGTTCTGTGAGTTGCAACGCTTACCGTCCTTTCTTTTTGGATTTTCATCTATTTTGTAATCTCTTCTGAACAAGCTCTCAATTCTTCTGCATTGTTAAAGATAATAAACGAGGATCTTCCTTGTAAGAAGAGGAAAGTTTATCAGAATCAAGATTTGAAAAGACAAGAGTGCAAAGGAAAGGAAGAGAATTCATTGGACGAAACTGGAGAGACCATTAACCTTCCTAATCCAATGATTGGATTCGGAGTTCCTGGTGAACCATGGAAAATAACAAAAAGAAAGCTTCATGCCATAGCTTTAGGTCCACCATATTTTTATTACGAAAATGTGGCCCAAGCTCCAAAGGGTGTATGGAGTAAAATTTCTAGCTTTCTTTACGATATTCAACCTGAATTTGTAGATTCAATGTATTTTTGTGCTGCTGCAAGAAAGAGAGGTTATGTCCATAACCTTCCAATTGAAAATCGATTTCCTCTTTTGCCAAAACCGCCACTCACCATACACGAGGCCTTACCTTCAACCAAGAAATGGTGGCCTTCATGGGATAAGAGAACCAAGCTCAACTGCCTCCTGACTGCTTATGGGAGTGCCAAACTTACAGATCAGATCAGGAAGGCACTTGATAACTGTGATGATGAGCCTACTCAAAGAATGAAAAAGTTTGCCATGGAGCAATGCAGGAAATGGAATTTGGTTTGGGTTGGAAAAAACAAAGCTGCACCTCTTGAACCTGATGAGATGGAGATGCTGCTGGGATTCCCCAAGGATCATACCAGAGGTGGTGGACTTAATAGGAACGATAGATATAAAGCGCTTGGAAACTCTTTTCAGGTCAGCAAAGATTGAATCTTGCTGAAGTTTGCTACTCTTTTGATACTTTTGGCACATTAGCTGTTGACTGCTTTTAGTCACTATAAAAGGGTGGTCTAACAAATCTAATCAAATTGAACATTGTTGTCTTAGGTTGACACGGTTGCTTACCATCTTTCAGTCTTGAAGGATCTGTTTCCTAATGGGATTAAGGTCCTCTCACTTTTTTCTGGTATTGGTGGAGCTGAAGTAGCCTTGCATCGACTTGGTATACCGCTAAAGAATGTTGTATCTGTTGAAATTTCAGAAGTAAACAGAAATATTATCAGAAGTTGGTGGGAGCAAACAAACCAGAAGGGAACTCTTATTGAAGTTGAAGATGTCCAAGAAGTTAATGGTGATAGTATAGAAAGATGGATCGAGTTATTTGGCGGATTCGATCTTGTGATCGGTGGGAGCCCATGCAACAACCTTGCTGGTAAAAATAGAGTGAGCAGAAATGGACTTCAGGGTGAACAATCTTCACTGTTCTTTCACTATTACAGAACTCTAGGACACGTTACATCTGCAATGCGCAATAGATGAGGGTATCATGTGAAATCTTACAAGTTTAGCTATACAGAAGAAATGATTCTTTGCTTTTTGTTGCTGTTGACATGTTAGCTGATAGGGGTGTTGTACAATGTGGGATTAGTAGGGATACAATTAATTGATCAGATATTGGATACTCAAGTTGAATAGGCAATTAACAATGGCAATGAGGATTTTTTGTTCTGTAACAGTTTAGCATATTTTGTTCTGCAACAGTTTAGCATATTTTGTTCTGCAAGAACTTAAGGGTACTGTGATTGTTAGAAATGAATTTGTGGACTATGGAGTTTACGATTGTTTACTTTTTGCTCTTTCCTGACTACATGTTACTCACTCTGTCGTATGTAGCAATCTGAACAGTTTTGGAAGGAGTATCTGAATAATTTTGCTGTAAAACTATGAATTGGTGCTTTACATAGAGTATATGATTAACTTTCTGGAATTTGGTGTTGGGTTTTAATATTATGCATCTTGAATTTTTCTTTTTTGCTGGAGACGAAAATTTACTAAAATTCAGATTGATGGTATTAGATTTTGTGAAAAGCATAACTAACAGTAGTGAACATCAAGGTCCCATGTTAAACGTGGAACCGATTTAGCTGATTCTACAGTTACCAAATCAATCAATTCCCTCAAAGCTAACAGTCATATGGGAGTAGAATTCGAGCCATCTGATGAACTGTCTTGTGGACGTATGTGAATGGAGAGGGATTCATTTGAAACTTGTTGTAAAAAGAGGTGCTGTTACAAGTGAACAGATATAACATAGTATTAATAAGATAAGCGATGGCTCTACATATGCAGCTTGATCTACTGTTTGAAGTTTTGCAAGTAGATCGATTCTGTCCATCCTAAACTTGCATTAGATTCTTCTTCTATTGTCGACTCACGTTCTCTTGAATGCAGGCTCAGCTTGCAGACTTTGAGTACTTGATTCAATCTAAAAGAAATGCAAGTAGATAAGTCTGCTTTTCCTTGTAAGATTGATTTAACAAAATAAAATAAAATAAACAAGTGAAAAGGATGGTAGCAGATTAGTCACGTTATTGAGCTTTTCTCTGACCAAGCTAACAGTCCGATTCATGGATTGGGAAGGGAAATATTCCTGCAATTGACAATGATGTTAAGAATTATAAAACCATCCTAGCTAAACATAATCTCGAGTAGGAAGAAAAATCTCAAATTTCACAGCTTCACAACATTGCAGTAGTTAGTTGTTAGCATCTGTACAGAATGTTTTAGCACAATATCCACATCTTAACCAAAAATATTCGCATCAGAAAGCAATTGCACAGCTTCACAACATTGCACTAGTTGTTAGCATCCGTATAGAATGTTTTAGCGCAGCATCTACAATTATTTGCATTAAGCAACCACTTTCACATCAGAAAGCAATTCGGTACTCTTGAACAACAAACCTGATTAGATGAAACCCGTGTGATAGGAGGATCAATACTCCAACACTGCTGTGATCCTGCAGACTCCCTACAGCAAGGAAAAGTAACAACTTGTGAAATCCAAAACATCAACCATCAAGAACAGAACTTTTTTTATATGGAAGGAGAATGAATTGATTATTGGGTAATATGGTGAAGGAAATGTAGGGAGAGAGGCACTGACAGAGGTGGAAACATTGAAGCACCAGAGGAAGCAACTGGGTTGCCAAGTGTAGGACCCTTGGGTCTTCCAGCTGAAATGAAAAAGACAAACACATACAGACATACATACATATATTACAATAATATGAAATTCATATAAAAAAATCAAAAACTGACGGTTCAATCTGGCAAGAACTTGTTTGATTCGGTCTTGTAACTTGAGTTTAGTGTCGGAGAGGGTCTCAAACTGAGGAGCTTAAGAGACCTGCAACCGATTCCCCATGAAAACATATTCATCCAATTTTCTCTTTGCAAACCTTTTTCAAATTAATAACAAATAAAAATTAATCAATTTAAAAAAAAAAACAGAACGCAAATCAATGAAAAAAATATACAAATACAAAGAAAAGATGTACCTAGCATTGGAAAACAAACGAAATTGAATCCAGAAAACATCAGTAAACTGTTCACAGTCTTCTGCATCCATTGCTTTAAAGCTATAATACAACAGATAAGATAATAACCCAAAACACAAGCTGAGCAGAGCAGAGAACAGAACAGCTTCATTAGTCACATACTGATGGGTCCTAGCGGAGTAGAGTTCATAATTTAAAAAATTTTTTAAAAATTTAAAAATATTGGACTAAAATTGGTGCAGCCATAAAAGAAATTTTGTTAAATTTTTTTTTTATTTTTTTTGCTTTATAAAGATATGAATGGGTAAGGTAGAAGCACAAGGCGAGCTGAAGAAAAATAACAAAGAGGAGCTCGCAAAGGAATTAGCCAAATCAATTTTTTACTTTAATGAGAGTTGAAGAGTTTTAAGGGTTTGAAAAAAAAAATTCAAAAGGTGAGTGGCAAAATAGTAAAAAAATTATTTTTATGGTGTGGGAAACACTTTGAGTGCCATTATTTTTGTAAGATCTCTCTTATTGTATACTTCTAGTGTTAATCTATAGAAGACTTTCTCTTGTACCTACTATTTTTATAGTGGAAGAATTTTTTGGAGTTTATCCCGCGGTCGTAGTCCAACGCTAAGGATGAACCACGTTAAAATTTTAGTGTCATTTATTATTATTTATACGGCAGATTTTACTGCCTATTTTATTCATCCATTGGCCGGTTTAACCACCTCTATATATTTATTTGTTTGATTATTTATACTGTAATTTTTATTTTATCTCCGTGAATATTATTTCGTTGCACCAATGCTGTCCAATTTTTCCAACAAGTGGTATCAGAGCCATTGGTTCATGTTCTGGAGGCATTATTAAATACTGTAAAGATAGAGGCTAAGACTAGCAAGATGGTTAGTTTAAATGGCACAAATTACCACATATGGAGAAACAAGATGAAGGATCTCCTATTTGTGATGAAGTTGCATCTACCGATTTTTGCTAAGACAAAACCAGATGACAAGAAGGATGAGGAATGAGAATTTGAGCATGAGCAAGTGTGTGGCTTCTTCCGGCAGTTTGTTGAAGACAATGTGTACAATTACATTTGTAATAAAACTCATGCACAGAAGTTGTGGAACAAGCTCGAGGAGTTGTATGCTTCAAAGACCGGCAGTAATAAATTATTTTATCTGACAAAATTAATGAAGATAAAATATAGGGAAGGCTCTTATGTCGCCGATCACTTGAATGAAATGCAAGGGATCGTGGATCAGTTGTCGGGGATGGACATAAAATTTGACAATGAAATTCTTGCTCTTATGGTGTTGACTTCTTTGCCAGAGTCATGGGAGATTTTAAAGATTGCACTTACAAACTATGCACCAAACGGTGTAGTGAATATGGAACTTGTCAAAAGTGGTATTCTTAATAAATCCTAGAGACTAGTTTGTGCTACTAACTGAAGGGGGAGAGCCAGAAAACTTTGAAGAAGCTACAAATGATGAACACAAGCAGGAATGGTTTGAAGCCATGCAGGATGAGATAAAGTCTCTACATGAGAATAAAACATTTGAGTTGGTGAAGTTGCCTGAAGGCAAGAGAGCTTTGAAAAATAAGTGGGTGTTCAGGATCAAGCATGAAGAACACAGTCTCCAGCCACGATTCAAAGCTAGACTGGTTGTAAAAGGATTCAACCAAAGAAAGGGTATCGACTTTAATGAGATTTTCTCTCCAGTCGTAAAGATGACATCCATCCGCACTGTGCTGGGTTTAGCAGCAAGTTTTGATTTGGAGATCGAGCAAATGGATGTCAAGACTGCCTTCCTATATAGTGATTTGGAAGAAGAAATATTCATGGAGCAGCCAGAGGGTTTCAAAGAAAAGGGAAAAGAGGATCATGTTCGTAGATTGAAGAAAAGCTTGTACGACTTGAAACAGGCACCGCTGTAATGGTATAAAAAGTTTGAGTCTGTTATGGGGGAGCAAGGCTACACGAAGACCACTTCAGACCATTGTGTTTTTGTCCAAAAATTCTCTGATGATGATTTTATTATATTATTGCTTTATGTAGATGACATGTTGATTATTGGTCGAAATGTTTCCAAAATCAACAGCTTAAAGAAGCAGTTGAGTAAGTCTTTTGCGATGAAAGACTTAGGACCAGCGAAGCAGATTCTTAGCATGAAGATTGTTAGAGATAGAGGCATCAGGAAACTGTGGTTTTCATAAGAGAAGTACATTGAGAAGGTACTTCAAAGGTTCAACATGTACAATGCTAAAGCGGTTAGCTGTCTTCTTTCTAATCACTTTAGATTGACTTCTTAGCAATGTCCTTCCACAAATAAGGAGAAAGAAGAGATGGATAGAGTTCCATATGCTTCAATAGTTGGTAGTTTAATGTATGCTATGGTGTGTACACTACTAGATATTGCACACTCAGTTGGAGTTTTGAGTCGTTTCCTTTCAAATCCTGGAAAGAAACACTAGGTTGTAGTGAAATGGATTTTCAGGTATCTTCGTGGAACGTCCATAATATGCTTATGTTTTAGAGATGCCAAACCTGTGCTAGCTGGATATACAGATGCAGACATGTCGGGCGATGTTGACTCAAGAAAGTCAACCTCAGGTTACCTGATTACACTTGCAGGGGGACTTGTGTCATAGCAGTCAAAATTGCAGAAATGTGTTGCTTGGTCTACCACTAAAGTAGAGTTTATTGCAGCAACTGAAGCTTGTAAAGAGTTACAATGGATGAAGAAGTTCTTAAATGAACTTGGTTTTCAACAAGATAAATACAAGTTATTTTGTGATAGTCAGAGTGTTATCCACCTTGGTAAGAATTCTTCCTTTCACTCAAAGTCAAAGCATATTGATGTGAGATATCACTGGATATGGGATGTATTGGAGAAGAAGCTATTGCAGCTTGAGAAGATCCATACAGATGAAAATGGATCAGACATGTTAAGAAAGACTCTACCAAGGGAGAAGTTCGAATTCTATCGATTGGCCGCCGGGATGGTGATGACCTCCACATAGTCGGGAGGGGGAGAATTGATGGGTCTCTCCTAGTGGAGTGGAGCCCACAGTTTGAAAATTTAAAAAAAATCAAAAAAGGTTGCACCGAAATCAGTGCAACCATAAAAGAAAATTTGTTAAAATTTTTTTTTTTTTTTTTTGCTTATTCTTAATGCCTATATAAAGGCATGAATGGGCAAGGCAAGAGTACAAGGCGAGCTGAAGAAAAATAACAAAGAGGAGCTCGTGAAAGAATTAGTCAAAGCAATTTTTTGCTTTGACGAGAGTAGGAGAGTTTTAAGGGTTTGAGAATTTTTTCTCGAATGGTAAGTGACAAAATAGTGAGAAAATTATTTTTAGGGTGTGGAAAACACTTTGAGTGCCACTATTTTGGTGAGATCTCTTTTATTGTATACCTCTAATGTTAATTTAGAGAAGACTCTCTCTTGTACCTATTATTTTTTTAGTGAAAATTTTTTTTGAAGTTTGTGCCGTGGACGTAGCCCAACACTAAGGGTGAACCACGTTAAAATTTTGGTGTCATTTATTATTATTTATACGGCAGGTTTTACTGCCTATTTTATTCACTCATTAGCCGGTTTGATCGCCTCCATATATTTATTTGTTTGATTATTTCTACAGTAATTTTTATTTTGTCTCCGTGAATATTATTCCGCTGGGCCAACGTTGTCCAATTTTCCCAACACTTACTTAATAATAAGGGAGAAGAAGTGAATTTGATAGAAACAATTAATAGTACTTACTCTTCAATGTCTCCATAGGAACTGAAAAGTTTGAACAAATCATCACTGCAACCCAAAGCTGGAACGATTCTCACTATCAAGTATCTCGATTCGTCGCACACCGTGTAAACCTGAATTGCACGTCCCTCATCTTTGTATTTTCCCCTCATATTTTGCAGATTTTTTTTTAAAATTCTAAATTGAAATTGCTCCAATTCCAAACTCAATAAACCTCTCTCTGTCTCACATCTTCTTTAGAGAAAATTGATTGAATTCGATTTTTCTGCAGCAAAAATTTCGATTCTTGTTCGCTCAACGACATCGTGTTCGACGATATAGATTAACAAGCTTTGATTATAGGAATACAGAGTCTCTTTTCCTCCCCTGCAAATTGATCTTACAAGCAACTTAAACCACTTGTCGCTGTAAAAATTTAAAGCAAAACTACAGGTTTCAGTGTCATGAAAATGTAAATTAAAGAACTATTTTGCATTGTGCTGAACGATTATCGATCGATCCTTCCTTGCCTCTTCTTCCCTGCACAAGCACATACACACTAACTATTTGTGATTTTGTACGAAGGCTAAAAAAATAATATTTATTTTAAATTTTAAATTAATTGAATAGTATGCACTTTAATTGAATTCATTAATCCATTGTAAGTTGTAACCCAATTTCTTCAAAAAAAAAAAAAGTTGTAACCCGATTAACCTATCTCTCACCGATGAGGCCTTAGCCGCAACCCAGGACTTAGGTCCTCGGTTCAAATTTGGGCAACGCCAAGGATTCTCCTGGGTAGCTCTCAAAGATAGGAATCTCTTGTAAATCCCACAAAGATATAAGGTATAAATTTTTTCTCTCCCCTAACAACTAACACATTAACAATCGCAGCCCGATTGTGTTACTAACAAGTAACAACACCACACCGATAAAAAAAAAAAATTAGCCTACCTCTCAATTTTTATTATTTTTATTTGTACTTTTTAATTTTATTTAACTCTTATAAACAAACACTTAATTTTAAATAAAATATTAAAAATTACCTTCAAAATTATAAAAATAAAATCAAAAATTGATATAAAAAACTTAAAAAATTATTTTCAGTAATATTATCACTTTAAATTAAATTTATTTTCATTCATATAATTTTTTTTTTATATCAATATTAATTTATAAAATATTTTAATTTTATGCGTTGTTTAGGTTAAATTGACTTAAAATAAAAATTTAAAAATTAAATAATAAATAATAAAAATTGAAAAATGAAAGTTCAAACGTGAAACTATGGATTTGGCAATTGTAAAATTCGCCAGGCTCAATATATATATCTACAAATTCAAAATCATGTAATTTATTTTGAATCAAAAAAACAAAAAGGCTTGCTTTTATTTTGCCAGAGGATGATGAGATCCAATATTGAAGAAGCAAAGAAGACTACATGCATGCGTGCTGAAGGGTAAAAGAATAAAACAAAAACAGCATTGTAATTGCTATCTTAAAACACCACCATGACCATCCATCCATCCATCCATCAATCATCGGTAATCAACAACCCTATTCCAATTCCCTCCTCCTCTATACATTTGGCCAAAGAAATTGAAATGTACTTGAATAACTCACCAAAATTTTTTGGTAGGGAAATCATCCAGACACAAATTTCCATTTCCTCACAGAATAATGCTCTATTTTTTTCTCTTTGACACTAATGGAATCAGAATGGAAACCCATTTTCCGACTGGGGCTGTACAAGAGTCATCTCACCCTTTTCTTTTTTCAAGTCATCTAATTTCGGATTAGTATTGTGAGCTATACACAGATTGTACACTCATAAACATCATACCACTAGTATGTATAGTCCCCAGCTGGACCAGCTTCAGGGTGAAGCAATTAGAGAAGGCAAATTAGGAGGAGGTTCTGAAACACGTCCGCTCTCATTTGCCTTTATAAATTCATCCACAAGTAACTTCCTGATTTTTACTCTTAAACCAGAGGCCTGTTCAGGTCTGAACCACCGCTTGCCAAACTGCGAACCCCAAAAAAGAAAAAAAGATTAAAAAAAGTTTACATGGAATTATGTCGCATAGAAGAAACCATTCAAGTCAAGCAGTACAAGGGAAAGGAATACCATTGCTAAATCTTTCTTTTTCAACCTTTCAGGGGCCTCTTCAATGAAACGCTCCATGAAGAAAAGCACAAAGAGACCACAGTCATAATCATTTTTCTGTTGTGGTACCTGAGTGAAAATAGTGGGTTTAGGTGAAGTTCATATTGATTACTAATGCATTTGTGAAATTTACAAAATAACTCGAATAAGGTAACCACTGCACCAGACAGGTTACAGTTGACAGATATTTTTACTTCCCGTAAATTCGAAAGTTAACCATAGCAATTGAGAATAAAAATTAAAAGCACAATACAAAACTTAACCTCAATTTTTCTCTCCTCAATTCTACGGGGTAGACGTTTCCATATTCGTTCTGCAATTGGAATATCTGAAGGAGCAACTTCTTGATACATGTAGTTCCATTCTTGTCTCAAATAGCTGCAGCACAAAAATGACATAACCATTATGATCAAGTTCATGAAAGACCTTTTCAAGGGCTAATTAGAAAACATAAATGATAAATGCCACAATTTAATTTTCTCACCATGGTAGTTTCCATTTCCACAATGCTTGGAAAAAAAATGAACAGTTTGAACATCAGAAAATAAATGCCCATTTCAAATGGAGATTTAGAGTGATATTGTTTTTAACAGGAGGCTCATTTTGGAAATGTCAATTGCCTGGAAAGTCCATTTGCTTACCTTTTAATGTCTTCAAAAATTTCCTTGCTAGAGTGAAGTCCTAAAGAATCTAAATGAAGTATAATTGGTCCTGACTCATCTTCCTTGTCTGGTATACAAATAATCACCAAGCTCCAGTGAAGACTGAATGCATCAGCATTGGAAGAAAAGTCAAAAAAAAAAGTAGTTTAGGCAAAACAATAGATAGGAGGGTTAGTTCTAAAATAGAAGATATAAATCATTTTAAATGTTCAATTTAACAATGTTTTTCATATTTTGTACAGGGAGAAACAAACTAAATCTATCTGGCACTAGACAGAACACCACTCAAATGACAGAAAACCAATTTAATAATATTGACTGATATGACTGATAACTCTGCCTTTAGAAAAATACTGACAAAAATTTCTAACCAGAAAGCATACGCAGATCTAATGTTTGTGGAATCATACAGTCATGTACAATCATAAGTCCTTGCACCCAAAATACTCTAGTTCAATAAATCTTGTAGAGAAAAATAAACTGAAATTTCCAAACATCCCTTTTAAGAAATAAAACTACTAATTAAGTTTCCTACTACTACAATGGCTAAAGAAAGAATTATGGTTGCATATAGTTCCTTCTGTAAGAGATTAGCTTGGCTCAAAACCAGGAGTAAGGCTGCAGGAACGCCTACAGAAGAGATAAATACTACATTACATGCTGCCTATTCTCTAGTGCAATGAGAGAGATACAAGCAGCTAATTGCAATGCAGAGGTTTAACAAGTAGCCATTTCCTATATAAATGCTAAAGGATAGGCTATCCACTTGACCTGTACCAGGGTCATATCTACACAAGGCTAATGCCAACTGCCAAGTAATGATCTTCTTATAAATGGGAATTCATTGTTAAGAAATTACCCCAGCCTATCATCTTCTTTAACAATCAGCAACTAAAAATAAGGCAAGAGTTTGTATGGCAGTTAAAATAACAGACAGAAACTTACTCTTCATGTATGGGAATAAGGACATAAGCCTTCTGAAATATATTGACACCCTTCCACCACCTTCTGAACTTAACAAAAAAGGACTCCTTGTCGCTCCCCTACATATCAGGGAAGATAAGTTCTGAATGTAACCATTGAGGTCAATTTACAAATGATACCGTATTCAAATAGAAAACCGATGTGAAAGCCTAACTACATGTGAAATTTTCAAACTGTGCCCCACCCATGCTTTGATACTATTCACACCAGTTAAAGCAACATCATCTCTTAAGATCCATGAACTCACTATCAAAGTTCTCTAAAGCCATTGCAATTTACTCTAAGCACGCAATAATTGCAATGGCTTTGGCAGCTAAGCAATAGCACTAATAACATATTTAACTGAGGTTTCGCAGCTAAAGATTTCATGTTTCCAAGAATTTTGGCATAAAGCAGTTCACACCTTTGTATTCGATGAATTTATGTGGCAAAGAAGGGGAAAAAACAATTACAAAAAAAACAGATAAAACTACCTTATATGATACAGCCTGTTTGAGTTTATTATAGAAGAATGTATTGAAAAAGTGACAATCACTTATGGCCTTGTTTGATGGAGATGTTTGCTGCCATAAATACCTGAAATAATAAACCATCAAAAATCATCAACTGTAGCCAACTTCAGACACTCAATCCCTTAAACATCCATATAGAACATGTAAGCAGTGTCGTAAAAGTAGGTCAATTGAAATGCACAAATAACAATATTTGTAATCAACACATGCATAAAATGAAGATTGGTGGACTATCTGCCAAATAAGCTCTTACTTGTTACGGAACTAGCTGCAGAACTTATAGGCCCATGATTTAGATATTTTACTGAAACTGCTAATCCAAAAATTAAATTTTGATAAATCACTTAAAAAGTAAATATTTTAGTGCCTTGGCCCTTGATGCATAGCTCTTTTGGTCCAGGTTTTGATAGAACTCAAGGGCTCATCTTTTACTATTACCAGGCCCAATCATTTGGAGGGGAAAAAAAAAAGCATTCGGGAAAGTCTCCATTACGCCCTCACTAGCATGCAGGCAAGTCTCCTTATCTGAACTCATTGATGTTCCTAATAAATAACATTTAGATCTAACATTAGATCTAAACGCTGCTGAAGACAATTACCTGATGTAAAAATTCATAATAGGTGATGTCAAATAACTTTGAGGGGCCAGACTGTCTATATCCTTGTAACAAATTTCCACACATTCTCGATCATCTCTGAACAAACATATAAGCCAAAATCATTAGCAGATGCCCAATAATCAGTGACAGAAATTTAATACTATTCCCAAAGAAATCATCAGCATCTTCAGGGCATCTTTCAAGTACCTTGATGGGTAATAGATCGTAGCATCTTTCATGCTGAAACCAACCAACAATTATCAGTAAGAGCAAAATTGAAAGTCAAAATGCTGGAGAAAAAAAAAAAAGCGTTGGCAATTTTATTTACCATTCAGAAAGTTCGTTTTCTTGCTCCATCATCTCTACAATCTGGGTTTCATCCTCGTCTAAAAGAACAACTGTCTGCCCCTGTTTGAATAATGTCATAGCATATCCAATAAACAACAGAAGATTCCAGTGCTGAAGAATCATTTGGACGCACTCAATTTCACAACCAATTAAATGCTTGATGTAATGCAGAATCATATGGTGTCTAATAACTTTAAATTAACATTTTGACATGAGATTCATATAGTTAAAACAAAAGTAATTAAGGCTATATCACGTGTTTGGAACATCATGCACTCATCTTCATCAGACTGGGGAGTGTCATCTATACCAAAATGAAGATTCGTCAATGTTACACATGTTTGGAAGTTTACATATGCCTTGATAAGTGAACATTCCAATTACTTTCAATAGTCAGATATCTCCATGAAAAGGTGACAGTTTAATCCACAGTGGAGGACTAAATAAATTTCATTGCAGATCAATTTACCGAATCATCTTGGCTAAAATACCAAACAAGAACCAAAGACTTATCTGCTACCAGCTACTCCCAATAAGACTATCAGAGTGTAGGTTAACCTGACAAAAAACCATATATAGTTTCACATTCGAATTGCCAAAGCATCTCTTTTGTCACGAGACTAATTCCAGATAACTAGGTGTATATGATCAATAGAAGTAAGCATGCATGGCAGTTGGTCAAACACAATCAGTGTGCTACACTCTTCAACCAGAAAAACAAATAAACAGATGCATCTAACTCAAAAATCAATGAACACAAATTCAGCCAAATTGTAGTCTGTCAGGTCTTGCCTTCTTGTTCACATTCGTTCATGAATGGATTAAGACACAGTTAGATATTAATAGTTTGAGAATTAACTCAATCGATATTTCGATATATAGAGATGTTAGGAGGAAATTAATTAGAGATTTCTAAAAACTTCTGTTTGTCCCATTATAGTCAATAAATTCATTTAAAACATCATAATTAACCCGTAGCTACTGCTCAAATGCAATCAAGAGCCTAAACTACTTGGATTTAAAGAACAAAGCAACAGGAAAGAAAAAATACAAAAATCTAATCATCAGTTCTAACAAAAATGCATGCCATAGATCATTCTGATACTAATATAGGAGGTGGCTTCAAGATGACATATGGATTTATTGATCATAACAATTCCAATGCTCCCATAACCTTTCAGGACCAAATTCTCTTCTCTTGAATAGAACCATACAGCTAATTTCAAAGTTGATAACCAAATATAATGAGTTTGATTAGAGAAAAGACGAAAAGGACTACCTTCCTGAGCCTTGAGCCATTTGAAGGTAAGACTCTACAATCATCACTCCTGCCAACAAAGTAGCCAGCAAACTTCAAGCTAAAACAGTCGGCCAAATCAGCCACCAGAAATTTCTTTAACAAAGCCAATACAAAATCAACCCCTCCCAGAAATAATGTGGCAAACCTTCTGACAACTAAGTGAGTTGGGCTGATTCTAATTATTGACTAAACTGAGCCTATTTAGAGTCAACAATTGATACAAAATATCAGGTCCATCAATCAAAATCCTGAATTAAGAACTACAAGACAGAAACTGATCTTCAATGATAATCCAGCAAAGATAAATTGAATCAAAAAAAAAAATTTGCTGCCTGGACCTGAGATCCTACATGCTCAAAATTCAAGGACGCTGTACTATTTGTAGTCCATCAATGTGACTATGTGTGAAGGATACTTATATCACCAAGTATGAAGTAGCTGATATGACTAGAAACTAAACTCATGCAATAGTCCTCTATAGTTGATGCCTTCCTCCAAAAGGAGGAGATGGAGAAAGACTTTCAATGCAACAAGCCACCAAATAATGGCTGCCCAATGTGGCCAAACTGTGATAAGAAACTGAAAAACTGAATTAGCCTGCATTGTTAAAGAAGACTAAATGCCAATTTGTCAATTGCAAAAACCATTAGATAAACATTAATTAAACGGATACTCATTATCAAACTAATAACATTTGATATAGATGAGGATTATTGCAAACAACAAGAGGCAGTTTAGTTTAGACATAGATGCATAAATACATAACACATATGCATACACACATGTATATGATATCAACAAACAGTCAAAAGGGAAAAAATCTCACTTCTTGGAACAATTGCTAAAGAGGCTTTCCCTATTTTGGCAGAAAGGACTAGTAGAAGAAGTTCTGCCCTTTAGATCACCATTAAATGCATGTTTATCTCCATTACGTGAAAGGCTGCTAGGAGATTGAAAAGACAATTGCCTTGATGATGACTGACCTTTCTGCCTTTGCTTTTGTGGCAAGTCCCCATTGGAACTCATTTTCTGGCGGTTGCACCGACCCAATATTGACAATTCTTTACCAAATGCTTGGTCTGCACTGCAATCAGTCTGTCACACACAATCAAAATAACATAATAGCAATTTATGTTTTGCAATGATGAAGGCTACTTAAAATGAGATTAAACAAAAACAAAAACAAAACAGCACCGTACATTTCCTTCCATCTTTCTACTAAAAATTGAGGCAAATTTAGATGAATGGACTTCAGATGATGCATCCTCTCGTTTAAAGCCATCTGGAGCACCAATAATACACATTTAGGTTACAAAGATATGAAGCATCATCAATTATGGCGCTGCATGCTATATGTTCTTCCTAGCCAGTTAAGTACATGAATTCCACATGCTCAGCAGATAGGAATAGTTAAAATAAAGTCAGAAATTTCATCTCCAGTTCAGCTACTTCAAGGAGGTGGGCCATCAGGACAGAAAGTTGAGCTTACCAATTTTACCTGACGGCTTTTCGTATATGACAACATCCTGTACCCAGAAAAAAGAACGAGGAATTATGACATAGATTCATGAACACTATTAAAGCACTAAATGCAGTTAATGACTCTATGCAAAATATTCAAAAACAAAAAATTTTAACAATGATCAAAAACAAGAAATACCCAACTCAAAACCTTGTCTGGTTATAGACACACTCAACAATGATTCCTCCTAACACAGTACATAAACAGCATTCCAGTTTCCATTTCAAGAGTAAAGAAAATCTCCCCAAAAAGCTATAAAAAAACAAAACCACTAAAAAAATAATAAACAAAACGCCTAAATCCAATAATATCAAAATCAGGACCCGAAAAACACCCAAAAACGAAATCAAAACTCGAAAAAAAAAAAGAAAAACCTTTTCAGGCCGTCGAAGTTTCCGCCGCCGTTGCTGCTCTTCTTCAAGGGCTTTAATCCAAGCACGAAGCTTTTCTCCTCCATCTTTTAAAGTAAAACTCAATTTGGCAACATTATTTCTCTGCCTCTTAAGGTTCTCCTCAATTTCACGATCGGTCATAGAGGAGAAGTCATCTCTGGGAAAGTGATCGATGCTCATCGAAGAAACCGAGGGTTTTGGTGGTGGGTCTTCTTTCGCAGTAGCAGTAGTTGCTTTAACGACTACTAACGCCGGTGGGTCTTCGTCGGTTTGATCAAGCACTTCAGTCCAGTCAATTTCTAGCGGTCTCTTCTTTGAATTATCTTCTTCCATGCATTAATTGCAGAGACAGACAAATAAAATTTTCCCCTTTCTTTTCTAATTGATTTCTACCCAAAAACAGAAATAGAGATAATTTTGACTAATACAAAAAAAAAAAAATGTAAGTGTTGCATTAGCTGGTGGTGATGGTGGTGTGTCAGTACCGTGGAGTTTTTGCCCAAATGGAAGGAGGGAATCTGTTTGATTACAGTACAGATTAAAAAACAAAATTATTTTATCAATGAATTTTTTACTAGGGTAAAGATTTTATTTTTTCACCGCTTTAAAAATTCAACCTTTAACTTATAAATATTTTGGACGGAGCTATACCATTGCACGATTCAACCTTCCACTTTAGGGTGATGAAATTGTGTAATTTAATTTTGAGATTTCAAAATTAAATTTTTAATTTAATATTGTTGAATATAATTTAAAAAAATTTAAATATAATCTATTGTTATTTTATTTTTTACAAAATAAATTTTTATTTGGTTGATAATAATTTTTAGATAATTTTACATACTTACATCTTACGATAATAATAATAAAGTATATATAAAGTAAAAAATAAAGTAATTGTAGAATTTTTCAAATTTTTATTAGCAAAAGTAACTATTTTTTAAAAGAATTTTTCTAATTATGAAAATTTATTTTTATTATAATAAAAAATAAAAATAAGTGCATTTTATTAAAAATTTTTGATTGGAAATTTTTTTAAAAAATATCAAGTTATAGTTATCAAAAAATTTGTATGATATCCATCTCTAAATTCTTTGTCCAATTAGGTGTTGCTCAAGGAGTACTCCGATGAAATTATAATGTGTTTTGTGCAAAAAAGTTTTAAGAAATATAATTTAACTAAAAATGTGAGAGGATAATTTTTTTACTATTAATAGATACATTTATTCATATTATCAATGAATGAAAATAATACTAGTTTCCTTTCCTCATTTTTTTCCTCTTATGTTTGGATTGAAGGAAAATAATATAAAGAGGAAAATATATTTACTATTATGCTCATATACTAAAAATATGGTGGTAACTATTAAAAGTAAATAAAGGTAAAATTATAAAATTAAATGTATCGTATACTTTTCACTTCTCTTTTTTCATTTTTTCTCCAAATTGGAGAGACAAATAAGGAAGAAAAATAAACTCTATTTTCTTTCCTTTATATTTTTCCTCCTTATTTTGAACAATAAAAAGTCACTTTTCTTCCTTAATTTCCTCATCTATTTTCTATCATCTTTCATTTTCCTCTATTCCAATCATAATATAAGACTTTTTGGGATCAACTATCAAATTAGATGGAACCCAGTTATATAATGTCTCACTCCTCAATAATTAATAGATATCCATTTAAGGGGCCAAGTTGCCCTAGCTGTCAAAGTGAGCAAATTTTAGAGAGAGAAAACAAAGTTTGTGTCTCAAGGGGTTGTTTGCTGGTTTTTTTTTTTCAGCGAATAGCCCCTTTTTCTTTTTTTTCCCTAATTTCTTGTTATGTTTTTAACTAATTTATGTATTTTTATTTTTATTTTGATGTGTTTGCTTGATTTTATCTGTTCTTTATGAACTTTTCATATATATTTTTTATATTTATAATGAAAATATAATAAAAATTGCAAGACATTGATCCATAGTGTGAAATTTTCCAATGATCCTCATCTATTTTTTCGGCAACGCTTTAGTTAGTTTTATATAGTATTGTAAGGGTATTTCAATATCTCAAAAGTTGTGAAAGAGTTGATTTTTAACACTTTATTCCTACCTTTTAATCCCTACATTATAAAGATTAAGAAGAAATTTGGCTAGATTTCTCTTAACATGTAAAAAAAGTTTGTCTCATTTTATTTATATGTAAGTTCTTAGTTCTTAGGATAAATTGATTTCTTTGTATTTTTTGTATAAAATCACTTTTTTTTAATTTCTATTTTAATGAATGAAAATTTTATCCCTTGTATAATATATATATATATATTTGTGTTTCCTTATTACCACTAACAATTATCTTTCTTCCCCACTAACACTAACAACTAACAGTCATAACATTATAAGGTATTAACAAGCAACGCAACTAACAGTTGTGATTCTATAAAGTTTAAAATTGATAATGACTAACAATCATGACCTTACGAGTTGCTAACAAGCAACACAACTAACAGTTATGACACTATAAAGTACTCATAAAGAACAATGTAAAAAAGAAAAATCAACTTATTAGTCCAAAATAATCTATAATAAAATTCACCAACAAATAAATGTCCAGCTATAAAAACATGAATAATTTTCACTGATGACATCTAATTTTTTTAACCAAGTCTTATCATGATATCTAACTTTTATTTCCTTATATAAAACTATGTCACCTTTGATTTATTTCCAACAAAATGTGTAAATACATTTTCCGACCAATATCAATGATATGGCATCCACATAAATGTTGACATGACTAATAAAAATGACATGTTATAAAATAATTAGTCATATCATTTTAAGACACATGGCGTCACATAATGCCACGTGTTCCACTCATTCTATATTGTCTTTTTATTTTAAAATTTAAATTAAGTTTTTTCTTTTCATCTCTCTTATAAGACCTTAAAAATTTAAGGGCATATTTAGTTTTAGAAACTAAAATCTATTTTTCAGAAAAATTTTCAAATTATAAAAAATTTTAGAAAACTAATAAAAAATGTTTTCCAAGTTTTCCCATTAATATTTTGACATTACCATAATTTCCTCAACCACCACAACATTTGCAGCCACCACCATCATCACAGCCTTCACCGCTACCGCCACCCTCCTACCTCCACCATCACCACGGCCTCTTGACATAGTAACTGTGGCACCACCACTATAACATCCACTATGTCCACCACCACAACTTTTGTTATCTTCATCACCACTACAACCTCTTGATATCCACCACCACAACCTCCTGACATAGTGGTTGTAGCACTATCACCACCACCACAACTTCCGCTACCAATACCACCACAATCTCTGCTACCTCCACCACAAACACCACAATCTCAACTATCTCCATCTCCACCGCCACAACAGTCTTATAACTTCAAATTGAAATTAATTAAATGTGCATTATTTAAAAATTTTCATAAAATAAATCAATTTAATACTAAATAATATCATATGAATTATAGTAAATTATTAGTATATTAAATAGAGAGTTATCATAATAAATTTCATTAGAAAAATAAAAATTATAAGAACATGAAAAACTACAAAATAAAAAATGACAAACAAATTATTTTTTATTTTTATTTAAAAAATAAAAAAAAAAGATTTTCCAAAACTTAAGAGCCTTTACTAGCCCTGACCAAGGGCAAGTTTGGGCCCCGAACCTGCCAGAAATCAGGAAAGGGCAATTCGAAAAAATTGAACCATGAACTAGCGGTTCTGGTTCTAAACCGCTGGTTCACAGTTTCGAACTGAAAAAATTATTATTATTATTATTATTATTATTACTACTACTACTCATTTTTTTATTATTATTATTTCCTTAATTTTTTTCGTAAAGTTTTTATTTTCTCCATAAATATATTATCTTCATTAAATCAAATGGTAAGTTCAAGTAGAAGAAGAAGAAGTCAATTTGAGGATCAATCACAATCATCTATTGTTGATTAAGACAATATGATGGATAATTTGGAAGAAGAAGAATTAAAATTAATTTTTAATTTGAAAATTAAATTCAAACCCTTTAATTTTTTTCTATTATTTTCATTGTTAATTTTAATTCATTTTTTATTTAAAATTTTTTCACTTCAAATTTTAATTATATTAGTGTTTTTGACTTAATTTAAATTATTTTAAAAATTATTACAATATTTTTAATTATTTAAATATAATTATAAAATAATAAAATAATAAAAAATTTAGAACCGAAATTCAGTTTAAAACCGAAACTGGCCCTTAATCGTTCAAGGCACAATTCTAGTCTGATTCCATTATCAATGAAATTAAAACCGATCGGTTCCGAACCGTGGTCAGACCTAGCCCTAACTGATTTAAATTTATCAATAATATATTATTTATCAACAAAATAATCATCAAAATGAATGGAATATCTCCTACATCATTACATAAACCCATTCATTTTCTTTTGAATATCTCTTGCATCAACCATTCTTTTAGTCCTAAGTAAGCCAATCAAATAAGCAACCCGGCGCAACCCCATCAACCTCTCTACTACCTTCATTGTAGGAGTGAGCACGGATCAAAAAAATCTGAAAATTTAAAATCTCTGGAATCATACCATATTTCAGGAATTATAAAAATAAAATCTTTAGTAGTAGTATTTAGTTTAAAAAATTTCATACTAGTACCATCCCATTTTTCGGGGCGGTTCGGTACGGAGATTTGATTCTATTGAAGCAGATCGATATGATACGGTTCAAAACGGGAATTCAAGAATTTATATAATATACAAATTTAAATTATTAATTAAAATTATATTTATTATCCCCAAATCAAAACGATATAGTTTTTGGTAAAATTATATATCATTTTGGTTGCATATATTTACCTCATTACTTTTAAATAATATCAATAAGATTAAATTACTTAATAACAAAAATAATTAATAAATTATTAAATATAATAATAAAAATATATTTTAATTAATAAACCTAACCTATCTTCTCTTATTTTTGATTGTAAGATCACTACTTATTTTTATCAAAACAACGTAATTTTGGTCAAAACAACATAGTTTTGGGCAAAACTACATCGTTTTTGTTATCTAAAATATATGTCTATAAATTATTATGTAGCAAAATAATAATTATAATAATATTATTTTAGCTCATTAATTTTAAATAATATCAATAAAATTATATTGCTTAATAACAATAATAATTAATAATTTATTAAATATAATAATATTATTTAGCTCATTAATTTTAAATAATATTATTAAGATTAAATTACTTACTAAAAATAATAATAAGATTATATTATTTACTAAAAATAATAATTAATAAGTTATATGATAATAACAACATATTTTAATTAAAAATTATAAAATTTGAAATTATAAAATGTTAATTTCTTATTTGCATATTTATAGTTTAAATTGAAATATAATGGGCATTCCATATTTTCACTTGTTGTTGATATAATAATAATTTTCTTATTTCTCATATTTTAAGTTTAAAGTGTGTTGTAATGCACATTACACATTCTTATTTTTTAGTGGATCATTATTTGAAGCTATGCAATGTGAATTTTTTATTTTTATATTTAAATTCAAATTGTAATATAATAGACACTTCATATTTTTACTTGTTGATTGAATAATAAGAGTAGTAATAGTAGTAGTAGTAACAATGATAATATTATTAATAGTAATAAAATTAATAAAAATATATTGTTAACAATTTATTTATTATATTTTAGTCACAAAACATTAATTTTTATCATATATTATTACACATATGTATATCACTTGACAATATAATTAAAAATATATAATTAAGCTACTACTACAAGAAATCATTAAATTTATGACAATAAAATTTGTCACTTAAATCTAAATATTGTCACAAATATCTTTTTATTACAATAAAAAATTGTCACGAGAATGTCACCTAAAACTGTGTTGCTAAAAGTTATCGGCAATAGTGATAATAAAAAATTGTCACAATAAAATCTAATCTATGACAATAAAATTGTTGTCACATCAATTATATTTTGTGACAGTTTGTGTCGTAACACAAAATATAACACTTGTCATATAAAACATAATATTGTCACAAATTGTATACATATCAAAGTCAAATTCATGAGGATTTTGATTATTGTCACAAAGAATACTAATAGTGACAACATTTTATTGTCACAAATTAAAAATTATGTATTAATAACAATATACATCATCATAAATTAATAAGCACCTCATTCTTATATTTAATTTTATCATTGCCAACATCATTTAAATTTTAACTACTTTTTTAGTATAATATGTATATAAATTTTAACTTTAATATATAATTTTTTTAATTTTATAATTAGCATAACTACCATAAAAAATAACAATATGATAATTTTTTTGGTTGGAACAATATATAGAGAAAAGTTGGAACCACTTGTTTACTTACTAACAATTTGAGATTCAAAGTCTCATATCTCAATATATATTTTTGTGGCAATAAAATATTAAATTGCCACAGATATTAAAATTTATTTGCTACAATTTTTAACTAGTAACAAAAAAAAATCATAATATTTATTTTGGTGACAACTAAAATTTGACACTTATAAACTGAAAATTTTAGTGACAATATTAAATAATATGTCTTTTATATGATAAATTAAACTTGTCATGATAATATTTTTTATTATATTTAAGAATATGGTCACAAAAAAGTTATACTTTTAGTTTTATAATAATAATTAATGACATTATTGTGACAAATTATCATAAAATTTTAATATATTTGTGACAATTTAATATATTGTCATATATTATTTAGTGATAAATTAATAAATTAAATATTGTGACATATTAAAAATTTATTGTCACTTATTAAATTTTTTTGTGACCATAAAAATATTGTCACTAATGAGTGAATTTGTTGTAGTATGTATTACTTATTAAATTAATATTCGGTACTGTATTCAGTTCTCGATTTGGTACAGTTCCAATATGGTTCGGTATCAGTTATAAATTTGGTTCGGTCCAATTTGAGATTAAAATTATTTAGTTCGATATGATTTTAATGTCTTTCAGTTTAGAATTTCAGTTCGATTCGGTATTTTTTTCATCCTGTACTCAACCTATTTCGTTATTGTGTCCAACTTCCTTAATACCCCAAATTTTCTCTTTAGAAAAATTAATAAAGAGCAGCATTTTTTTTCAAATCTGTAAAGGTCCTACAACGGTGTAAAATTTTTAGCTTCAACAAAGGGAAACTAATAAAATCTATCGTAAACAATAGGTCAATTATCAATCTTATCCTAATTTCAAAGTTGTATCAAGTTGCTCCTCAAACTTTTCAAGTTGTTCCAAATCTATCTAAACGACATTGAATTTGTGTCAGAGCTGACGTAACATAAGAGTGGCTGACATGACAAAAAAAAAAAAAAATTTAATCAATTTTATCCTTCACTATAGACCAATTATCAAGCTAATCCTAATTTGATAAAAAAATTTCACACTTTAAAATCACTTTTAAGAACAAAATATATTTTTTAAATAAATTTGACCAATAATTTTCGCACTTTAAAATCACTTTTAAGAACAAAATATTTTTTTTTCTAAATGATTTCAAAATAATGGAATAATTTTTTGTACTCAAAAAATTTTAAAAATTAAATAAACATATTGAATTTCAAAAATATCTAGACTCTAATAATAAAAAAATAAAAAATTAAGAGTTTAATTCTATCAAAATAAACTTCAAGAAGATAATTAAAATTTGAAAATAATTTAAATTTTTTTATATCTTTTACCGCACCACAAATCAAGATTTAAATGTTTTTAAATTAGACGTTTGATTAGGAATTCATTTGAGCTATTTTTTTAAAAAAATTTGCATTAGAGACATCCAATTTGAATGTGAGAGTGATATTTGTTCTTCTGAAAACATTTTAATTTTTTTTTTGTTTTTCCCTTTTTTGCAATATTATTTTTTCTTTTATTTTAATTTGCAAATAAGAATTGATTTTTTTTTTGCATTTTTTAACTATATTTTGAGTCTGTTTGGTTAAACTATTGCTGATAATTATTAATTGTTACTAATAATTGTTATTAGTAGCTGATAGTTGATTAATGTTATATGTTTGGTAAATTTATTTACAGCTGTTGATATTTATGTGTTTAATTATTATTATATTATTAGTTAATTTTTAAAAAAATTTCAAATTTTACATTCATTATCATTTATTTATTCATATGCTCAATTCTATTTCATTATACAAATTAATTTTAATTAATATTTTATATTTATAATTTTTTTCTAAGACTATTGGTCTATAATTTTAATTAATATTTTATATTTATAATTTTATTATGCACATTAATTTTAATTAATATTTTATATTTATAATTTTATTACTTTGAAATTAGGATTAGTTTGATAATTGGTCTATAGTTGAGGATATAATTGATCAAATTTTTAATTTTTAGTCATGTTAGCCACTCTTATGCCACGTCAGCTTGTCATGTCAGCTCTAGCACAAGCTTAATGTCGTTTGGATAGATTTGGAACAATTTAAAAAATTGAAAAAGTAAATTGATATAACTTTAAAATTAGGATAAAATTAATAATTGACTTATAGTTTAGAATAGATTTGATTATTAATGACAAGACTTCTAGGTTTGGAAATTTGTGAGATTGAGGGGGAGAGGCTTTCAGCCATCTGATAAAATCCAACTCCCCATTGAAGACCCAGGCGATGATTTTTACACAAAATCCAATCCCTTTGCTCCTCTCAATCCCAAAGTCTCAACCTTCAAAAAAAAAAAAAAAAAAATATATATATATATATATATATATAAAAGTGAAAAATCAACATCTATGTAAATAAATAAAAATTAAGGCTATGTTTATTTATGAAAAATATTATTTTGAAAAATATATTTTTTTATTTTTCAGTGTTTGATTTACCTAGAAAAAATAAGTTAAAGAAAAATAATATACTAGTAAAAAAAATTACTTTAAAATAAAGAAAAATAATTTTTCATTTTAAAGATAGAAAAAAATTTCCAATACTTTTTTCAATGTTTTTTTTCTTCATTTATTGTCTTTTCTTTTATTTTTCAATACATTCTCTCTTCATTTATCATCTTTTTTAGTGTTGCAATCAAATATAGAAAAATATTTTTCAAAGATAAAATATTTTCCGCAAACAATTGGAGCCTAAATATATTAATTATACGTGATGGATATTGTAATGTAAGATAATGAGTTCGATTCTCCACTTTTACTTTTTTTAAGTGTTATGCACATGGTTAAAATATTTATTAAATATATAATTTATTTTTATTTTTATTATAAAAGTATAAATTATTAGAGAAATTTTACACTAACTTTATTTTTTTAAACTTTAATTTTACTTTATTTTGATTATCATTAGATGAACATATTTTTTATGATAACTATTGATAGGTATTTTTTATTTTTTTATCAAATAATAGTAGAAAGTACCTAAATTATTATAATATGGGTAGAATAATATAAAAAATTTTAAAAAATATATTTGAAAATAATTTTCGAAAATAAACAAACTTGTTTTTACCTTAAAAACATGTGTTGGCGTGTCAATTGTTGTAATTTGTAAAATTATAGGGCACGGAACAGAACGGAACTGAAATTCCAAGATTAAAACACTAGAATCAAATACTCTCGCTCTGTGATTGACAGATCTATATCTTTATCTCTCTCAAATTTCATGGCGGATCCTCCGTCTTCTCCTTCTACTGCAGCTGCTGCTTACAGAGACCCGAATTCTATAACGCCCGAACCCGTTAACCCAACCACTCAACCCGATCCAACTCCACCCAACTCCTCTCTTCCTCCACCACCACAACAACAACCGCAGCAGCAACAGTCAGCACCGAACCCTAACCCTAACCCTAACCTCACTTTAGTACCTCCACCGGCACATGCGATCCCGTCCTATGGGCCACCACCTCCGGCTATCTCTGGCGGTCCTATTCCTCCTGTTCAACCCTCATTCCGTCCACTTCATCCGCAGTTCTCTCCGCTTCCAAATTATCAGAACCCTGCTATTGGAGTTCAGCCGCCTGGCGTTAGTGCCGCTACTCCTGTTATGGCTTCTGGTGCTCCTCCTGGAGTAGGGACATCGGCGGCGCCAGTTCCAGCTACGATGATGCCTTATCAGGTTCTACCGGGTCAACCCCCCAATCCAGCAGCTTTGAGACCTTTCGCTCCTATGCCACCAAATGGTTATGCTGCTCCTCCCGGTGGGTTATTCCTTTCCTTAGTATCATGCTCTCTAATTGGTTTCCTAAAGAAGCTTATATATATATATATATGTATATATTTTAACTTTATTGTTTAAGAAGCATTGGATACTGTTATTATTGGCTATTATTTGTTGAATGAGTGTCTGAGATATGTGCAATTTTTTAATTATTTTGAGTCCTGGAGCTTTTATTGTATGTCGTGATTAGTTTGTGATACACAAATAGTGTTAATTGTATGATTTAGCTGGGAGGGGTTTGTTAAAAGAAGGTTTAGAGGAAATTTAGAAAAGGGGGATTGAATCCATGACAGGGATGTTTTCTCGTACAGTGTTGTGATTGATTGAATACGGTGAGAAAGGTTGGAAGGGGCTTCAATATTGCTTAAGAGAGGGTATCACCTTCTACAACTCCTGTTTGTTTTGGTATGCACATATTTTGCCCAAGTCTCCTTTGATTGTATTTTGGAATAATATTAATAAACAATGTAACTTGGTGTTTGGTATTTAGAGTTTACCAATTAAAGAAAAGAGCATAATTTGAACCATCATATTGCTCCTCGATCATGCTAAATTTTATGTCTTGGTTATGTCATGTTATTTTAGTAGGCTACTTTCTGGTAGTTATAAGGGTTCTTTCCCCTTTCATGGGTCTTATGAATTGCCAGCAGCAGACCATGTTTGCAACTGAGTGCTCGTTGCCTTGTATTCTAAGGTATCATAATTCTTTCAATTACAGTCTATCTCTCTTCATCCCCTACCTCTCACGTATTTCTTTATGCTGTTTTCGTGCTGCATATTTGACCACTAACGGTTGGGAAAAATTAAATTGAAAAAAAAAGTAAATTACTTTAGCGGTGTATAGTTAAACCCTTGAAATGAGATGTTCGAAATTTTACCTTGCTCAATGTGAAATTCTACAATGGTGCATGGAATAGCTTGAAAAGGCTACTATTTTGCAAGTGGATGTATGAGGTAAGCCCACTTCACATATCCATGTTTATGAGCTAGATTATTTTAATGTTTCCTTCAGGTTATCTGTTCAGCTGGTGTGCTTGATGGGTATGGTGCCATCTCTAATTTGCTTTTATTGTGTGGTAAAAGTACCTAATATTATCTTTTTTACTACTCTTTGCATATAGTTGTGTAAATATCAGATAAGTACAATATTTATTTTGTGGGCCTCCTCTGATATGTGTGCATAGGTGTTTTTACAAAATTTTTGCAGGAATGCAACGTTATCCTTCTCCATTTCCGGCTATGGTTCGCCCAATGTTTCCTCCTCGTCCACATGGAGGACTTGGCATTCTTCCAGTAGCACCTCGCCCTCCTGGGCCTCTTGGGGTTCCTGGAGTACGCCCAAATATCTCTCCGATTATCAGACCAGCTGTTCCTTCTGCCACACCAGCAGAGAAACCACAAACTACTGTTTATGTTGGCAAGATAGCGCCTACTGTGGACAATGATTTTATGCTGTCTCTACTTCGGGTACATTGTTGATTGTGGTTGCTGTCTGCTTATACTTCATTTCCCGTTTCTTCTTTTTTCTCTTTGCTTGTGGCTTTGTTTATGTGAAGCTTGAAAATAGTGAACTGAATTTCTTACATTTGTATGAAGTTCTGTGGACCTGTTAAGAGTTGGAAACGTGCACAAGACCCCACTGATGGAACTCCTAGAGGTTTTGGGTTTTGTGAATTTGAATCTGCAGAAGGGGTTCTCCGTGCATTACGTCTACTGAGCAAATTTAATATTGATGGGCAAGAACTGGTGGTATGTATTGAAATCTTGATATCTTCTTTTTTAGTTTTAAGGTCACCTTTCAGGGTGCTTCGTTGATTTAAAGTAAAGATGATTAGTTTCAAGTTGGACATATTTATTGATTGAACTTTGTTATAATTTGGTGGGGATTGTGATGTCTAATGTTAATAAATCTTCAGTTGGTTGTTCTTTCTTGTTGCTCTCTTTTTTTTTTTTTTTTTTTTTTTGAATTTTCCCCTTCCTTCTAGAATTAGGAGGTTTAAAGTCCTGTCATTTTGACCAGGAAATGGCTACAGGCCTTTTTTTTTTTATGGAATTTGTTAAGTAAAAATGTAGAAAGGGGTATTTGACTATCAAGTAACTGAACCTTCTTCTTTTTTCAATGGTTTTTGACTATTTTAAGAATGCTTATACATAACTAAGATGATTTGTATACTTTTTTTTTATATATAAGAAATTTTAAGAAGGTTTCTAATAGTAAAAGACACCTTTTATTTGGGTGGGGTTGGGTGTATAATTGATATGCTTTTGGATTTTTTGAAATAACTAGTTGAATCGTTTAAAGTGCGAACTTGCACACCTAAACCATTGCAACCAAAATTGCGGAAGAGGGGAGTGGGAGTGTGTGGGAGGGAAAGCAGGAGAGCGGTGCCTGTGAACTACTTTTTCTTAAAGGATTTATGCAATAGATTTCTCATTCGTTTCTTTACTTATTTTCTGTCTTGAGTTCCAATCATCTGCATACTTTCTGTACTTCTTAGAAAGATTTTTGTGATATTCATGCTTCTGCGATTGCATGTTAATGATTAACAGCTGAATGTTAATCAAGCAACTAGAGAATATCTAGAGCGTTATGTTGAAAAGAAGGCTGAAAACTCAAAGAATCTCAAGGAAAATCAAGTGGCAGGGGCTGACAAGGAGGATGGAGTAGCCATAGTTGTTGAGAAGAATGAACCTCGTAAATCCTCTAGGGAGGAGGACTCCAACAAAGATGGTGACAAGGGGAACAAAGAAAATAATGATCCTGCTAGTTTTGGGATTGTGACTGATGAGGACAAGGAGGGTGACAGAGAAGCCTTGGAGAAGCTAGCTAGCATGATAGAAGAAAGGTTGAAGACCAACCCCTTACCTCCACCCCCTCCTGAGGCACGGACACATGGTTCTGGTACAAACTCAGAATTGCCAGCTAAATCAAGGGATGGGGACTCTGACACAGATACAGCTAGACATGGTGAGTTATTTAGTTGATTTCGACAATGTGCACTTCTGTTGCTCTAAGTATTGGAATGTACAAATCATATGCGCATGAAACTTAATGATATTCTTATTTTATATATTTAAAAATTGAAGATTAGTAACTAGTGGAACACTTAAGATTAAAACTATACATCAGAGACACGTATATGCTGCAAAGTGGGAAAGAATGATGTTAATATGGCTGTTCTCTTTTTGTCTGTCAAAACTCAAATATGCATGATGGAGTTATATTGAAATAGTTTTATTGTATCCACTGTACTAATCTTATAGTTGATAGTATTGTTAATCACGATATGAGAAATTAGAAATGCTAGTATAACTGAATAATATTGTATTCGTCCTTTGTTTATGTAGTGATATTTGATTATTTCTTAGGTTTAAAATAGTTTCCTTAGGGATATTTTTAGTTCACATGTTTAAAATAGTTTCCTCATCATCTTTTTTCTGTTCTTTTTTTTTTTGGCAGAGGAGTTATGGTATATTTTCAATCTTTAGAGAGTATTGGTATTAATTTTGGTGCTTTTTTGTTTTGTTAAAATTATACAGATGCAGCTGAAGATAAAAATGATGATGAGACAATTAGTGACAACATACCAGCAACTGAACAAGATAGACCTGGGACAAGTTCACCTGATAGGAGTAGAAAGTATGACCGGAGAAGCAGAGAAAGAGACCGAGACCGAGATCTAAAACGGGAAAAGGAACGTGAAATTGAAAGATATGAAAGGGAAGCAGAGCGTGAGCGAATTAGGAAAGAGAGGGAACAGAGAAGGAAGACTGAGGAAGCAGAACGCGAATATGAAGAGCGACTCAAAGACTGGGAGTATAGGGAGAGAGAGAAGGAGAAACAGCGGCAGTACGACAAGGAGAAGGAGAAAGAAAGAGATCGTAAAAGGAGGAAGGAAATCCTTTATGATGAAGAAGGTGATGATGATGATTCAAGAAAAAGGTGGCGTAGGAGTGCTGTAGATGATAAGAGAAGGAAGAGGCAACGGGAAAAGGAGGAAGACATGGCTGACAGACTCAAAGAAGAGGAAGAAATTGCTGAGGCCAAGAGGAGGGCTGAAGAGGAAAAGACACAGCAGGAACAGAGAGATGCATCAAAGCTATTATCTGATAAGGTCATGAATGGAGTTGAAACAAAAATTGTGCTTGAAGAAGCTAATATTGAAAGCAAAGATACAGCTGTTGAACGGGATCTCGAGGGGGATTCTGGTAATGAACTATCTGCAATAGTCAAAAGAACTTTTTTTTGTTTTTTACTGTTGTTTTTCCTTCATGCAACTTGCGCACAAGATACACACACACACGAGATCATAAGAATGCACGGACACATGCTTATATTATTTCAAAGGAGATACTTTTTAAACATTTTGAATGGATTATAATATCGAATGACAGGGGATGGGGTCTTACAAAATGGCACTGTTGATGAAACAACCGTGATATCAGTGGCTGAATCAGATATACGACAGAGTGGTAATGCACCTGCAAAAAAGTTGGGTTTTGGTTTGGTTGGTTCTGGCAAACGAGCGGCAGTTCCTTCAGTTTTCCATGTAGAGGATGACGATGATGCACATAAGGATAAAAAAATGAGACCCTTGGTTCCTATTGATTATTCAACTGAGGAGTTGCAAGCTGTTCAACCTACGGTTTCAGGAGCACAACCACCAAATCTTGCTGCTGCCGCAGAATTTGCAAAACGTATTTCGAATGTGACTCCAAAAGAAGAGAAGCCTGATATGGAAAGAGAAAGAAGTAGGCGTTCTCATGATAGGTCAAGTCAGCGGGACAGGGACAGAAATGATGAAGATGCTAGTCGGATGAGAGATGAAAAAGATAAGCTTCTTGAAAGGGATAGGAACCGGGAACATGGGCTGGACAAGGCAAAAACACCTGATAAGCAGAAACTTTTGGATGCAAAGCAGTTGATTGATATGATTCCGAAGACCAAGGATGAGCTTTTCTCTTATGAAATAAATTGGGCAGTGTATGACAGAGTAAGAATTTTACTTGGGTCCTGTTTCTTAGTTGTTAAATTTCAAATTTTATTTGAATGTTTTTCATCAGCTTCTTAGTTTTGATTACTTTTGAATTCGATTTTGATATTCGCTTTAACAAAATAGAATTTGTCTCACTGCATAGCTAGGAGGATGAACCTCAAATGTGATGATGTTTCTGTCATATTTCTCAGCTACTGTTGGTTGATCCCTAGGCTTGATCTTAACCCTTGATGTATATACCCCAATAACCAAATGTTCAAGATATGGCATGGATGACACTTTTTTTCTTTTCCCACAAAGCGTTTAACACCTTCTAGATTTAGGAGAAACTTTTCAACTTGTGTTGATGGGCTTGTTATATGCTTGCTTTGGAATCTTGGTTGTTTTTGAATGGTGATAGTGCGGCATGTCTTCTCTTGTGTTCTACGTTTTTTAACTTCTTTTAGTATTTGCATGCCCCTTTCACATTTTAAACTGATAAAGTTAGCTGACTGTTATGTGCAACTGCAAACAAGAAATGCACAACTGCAACAAGAAATTAATGTGCGACTACAAACAAGAAACTAAGTCCTACTTGTGTGATTGTCTAGCTCTCTGTCTGTATTGTTGAGTGTTACATCATACATGTATTTACTGCATTCAGCATGTCCTAAACGTTTGCTTTGTTTCATTTACTTTTTCACAGCATGAAATTCATGAGAGAATGAGACCATGGATTTCAAAGAAGATTACAGAGTTTTTGGGAGAGGAAGAAACCACATTAGTGGATTACATAGTATCAAGTACTCAACAACATGTGAAGGCATCACAGATGCTGGAGATGCTTCAATCTATATTGGATGATGAAGCTGAAATGTTTGTGCTTAAGTTGTGGAGGATGCTAATCTTTGAAATCAAGAAGGTGGAAACTGGACTTGCTTTGAGGTCAAGATCATGAATGACATGTTTGTCCCTGGATCACAATGAGGCTCATTCTCTAGTTACTGGAGTGCCTCAGTTCTTCGTAGATCTATATTTCAGAGAATTGTAGAATGCGAAGCGCAGATTGCAGTTAAATTGTATCAATATTTTGCAATTTCAATTGCTTCAAAATGAACTTGCCATCTTCGGGAAAAAAAAAGGGAGGATGTTCTTGTACTGATTGCGATCATTGGGTTTATGCTCTCCTCTCCCATATTTGATGGGACACAGAGCTGGCAATCTGTTGGAGGAATTATTAATTTCATACAGAAGTCTAAGAAAGTATTTTTCCATTTAGGGAAATTTCCCATTCACCTGTGATTTCTTGTTTTTTCCTTTATTTTCCCGTAGGAAGGGGTTTTTTATTTGCTTGAAGATATCGTAGGTTTTGTGAATGATGTCACTTAGTCCGGTTAAATGAAACAGATGGAAATTATTAGAGAGATTTTTCTCACCCTGTGAGCATGAGGTTTATTAATGCTTACAATCTACAAGTCTTGCTGTTATTGTAGCTCAGGTAACCAATGATAGGATTAATTGCACATGAATTTGCTAAACTTTATATTAAATTTCATTTTAGTTTTCATAATTTTAATTTGTATCTTTTTAATTATACAACATTGATTTTAATTATAAAAAAAGTCTCAAAATAATTTCAATTTAGATGATGATATATCAAAGTTATCACATTATAGTCCAATTCAATACAAATTGTTATTTCATATTGCCATAACACATTCTTCATAAGATTGTTGCCATAATTTTACTTTTTTTATTTTTATACACTCAACTTTATAAAATTATAATTATTATCATCCTTTACTTTTAACACTATAATTTTACTTTTTTATTTTTATACACTCAACTTTATAAAATTATAATTATTATCAATATTTACTTTTCTACACTATAACCTTATAAAATTATGATCAAGAGTCTCATAAAATAAATAACGTGATAATTTTTATTGAATTGGACTATAATGTGACAACTTTTGTGCCATGATATCTAAATTAACTGAAATTATTTTGGATGAGTTCTTTGTGTAATTAAATCAATGTTTTATAACTAAAAAAAATTATCAATATTTTGTAACAAAAAAATTATAAATTAAAGTTATAGAACTAACTTCCGTTGTAAAAAAAAAAAGTTATAGAACTAAAATGAAATTTAGTATAAAATTTAGAATCAAAATAAAATTTAGTGTAAAGTTCCATAGTTTTGATATAATTTACCTAACCAATGCTAACTACATAATAGCACTTAACAGTTCCAATGAATGATGACAGAAACAGTAAAAGAATTGTCTCCTCCACCTGCAAGTGATTTCTGCAATCAAGTGTTTTGTTTATTTTTATCTATTATCCTAGCCCCTCTGCATACCTTGCTATATTCATGTGATTTTCCTCCTAAGTTTAATTCTTTCAATGAGATCAATTAACACAATCTAATCTTAAATTGCCATATGACTAGCTACAAGAAAACCTGCTGTGAAGGAAGAATTGTCACACAAAAATGTAACAAAAAGAAAAGAATTCCTCTATTTACAGAAATGAACATACACCATAAAGAACATGACTTCAGAAACCTTGTTTCATGAAAAGCGCTAAGCTTCAAATTCTCAATGCTTCAATTCAGTTCTAGCAGTAAATCTGTTAAAAGTCACATGTTCACTCCTATATGGCTCTGGTATAAAATGGAGTAATATACAAGAATGACACATGATTATAGCAAACAAAAAAGGTTCCCAATGATCGAACACCACAAAAAAGGTGAGACATGCAATGAATGAATGAACTCTATTATACATCTGAAAACCTTGATACATGATTTTGACAGCTTTATATAAACATCCCACACATCCAAGTGCCTTTTTTCTCTTTTTTTTTTTTTTGGGACATCGATTTCCTCTTGTAATTCTCAAATTCTGAGAAACCAGTCTGTAAGGGCAACTGTACACCTAACTACATGGCCTCTACTCCCTGATCTGTATCCAAGTTAGTGCATACGCATAACTTCATATGTACATACAAGAAGGTGGGAAGGTGTCGTTTTTTCCCCCACCACCATTGGCAGGCTTCTAGCCAATAAACCACTTGTGTCCGGTAGGTTAGACTTTTAGCTCCAAAATTGAAGTTTAAAATAATACGATTTAGATTCCTTGAAAAGAGATGCAACCTTTCAGTAATCATCCTCCTGAATCTTTTCTTTTCTTGCCTGATCTGCTCTGTGGTTTGCTGTTGTCAACTGAGTCCGGATTATCAGTCCTTAGCACTGTTTTGCTGCTGGGCTTTGGATTACTTTCAAGATCTGCAAGAGGTGAAGAATTATCATCTGACTTGCTGCCAATTTCTGCATTATCTTTTGAAGGAGAGAAGAGCACGGTCTTTTCATAGACAATGGCAGCATCCAAGGTGTATATTCGAAGAGCAAGAGAGGATATGGAAGCAATCTTTGCTGCAGCAGATAGCGATGACCAATACCACCATTCATTCCTCAAGTAATCAGTTTTAATCATGTTCTCAAATACAAGTGTTGCCTGAACCATCTGAAAAGAAAGAAAAAAAAAACTTCAATTTATCTTCGCAAGTTTATGCACAGAGACTAGAGAGGATATAAAAATAGCATGGCAGAAAAAAAAAATGTGGGAAACAATCGCAATCTTCATCATTGCCAGTCTGGAATAATTTCACATCAATTGTTCAATAATTTATAGTTTAACTATTAATTAACTTTCCAACTTTTGAAGTTGATTGTGCTGAGGTATCACTGGTGCCAACATCATAACAATCCTCGTGGAAGTCTTCTCATCTTCAGGATTTAATTGATCTAGAATTTAGAATGCTAGATGAAAAAAATAATACTTCTAATGGAAAGTATCAAAAAATCAAAGTAAAAACACTGATAAGCAAGAGCAACTTGTGTGTCTTAACCACCAAAAAAAAAAAAAAAAAAGAAATAAGCATGCCTTCTGTTATATATCACCATACATAAATTGAAAGTTTTAGGTGTTCAATCATGTATCCCTACAAAGATATGTCGGTATCAAGATTGTGAAAAAATTTAATACTAGCTTATTATTCTATATAGCACAGGGCAAGGGGATTATTATTGGTGAGACCCGAACTCTAGTGCCAATTCCTTAATAGCCTCATCATACGCATAAAAAGAATTGTTTAGGTCAAAAGGTATATGCTAACCTCAAATACTGACTTGGCAGATTTGACAAATGCTCGCCAGGCACCTCTTTTTTCCATACACGTGTTGGATAACTTTAGTGCTTCTTCGGGGAGGGCAGCATCCATATCAAGCAAGTTGGTCTTGAGCTGTCTGAGAATTTCAGCCCCCTTCCCAACTAGGGTTCTCAATGAGAAACCCCGAATTTCAGATAAAGAATTCCCCTGTTTTGTGCAGCTGTATCTCAAAGAGGGTTGACAAATCTTCCCACTCACTGAATATGATCTACTAATTTCTTGTAACTCCTCATTAATGTCAACTGCAGCGCAATTCTTAGTTGAGTTGGACTTCTTAGCATGTCTCTTACTGCTTGTCATTTCCCCATGCAGTAACCGATTTTCCATATATGTGGACCGATCACTTTGACTTGCCTCATTTTTCCAGGGAAGCACTAACATTAATGTGGGGTCAGTGAGATAAGGAGAAGCACATGGTACAAGTGATGGAATGCCATTTGAACCTAGAAGTCCTATTTCCTTCACCAATTCCTTATTAGAGCTCCTAGTAACAAACTTGGCACTTATCGCTTCAAGGTTGTAAGGAGATGCAAAGTCATTTCTAAATCTGGCCAACCCAAACTCAATCTCATGCCCTGCACTGCCACGCTTATGTTGCCTCATTTTGCCAGAACGCTCTCCATTTTCAGTCATCATCATTGTCTTCCCTTTTGAGACATCGTCAATCAATCTGCTGTTTTGAGGTGCATGAGCACCAGAACTGCACTTTCCACCATTATGCTCCTCCAATTCACACCTGGAGGAAAATGACCAATGGCAAGAGTGGCAATGATGCTTAGAAGGCCATATGGGTTCTAGGCATTCACAACGGCACATTCTATCATCATAAGTTACCTCTGGATTTCGACTCAACTTCATGGAAATGTTGTTGACATCCAGTGCAATGCAACGGCCATACTTCTTCTCCAGTGCAGTAAAAGCTTTAGTCTCCAGAGAATCAGGCTTCGGAGTCTTTTCGATGCTTACAGGCATCGACATTGGTTGATTCTTTTCTAGGACACAGTCCACAGCTTTATTTAACTTACTATAGCCTAATTTCACCAGCTGTTGAAGGGATTCTATCAACTCTCTCTGCATCGGATCATTATTCCGCAACCACTCAATAAGCTCTTCAATTTCAGAATCAGACTGATGTGAAAACCATTGAAAAGATACTGAAACACCATTAGCCAAATCACTTGCATATGGATTAAAAACATTTGACTCATTGTACTTAAACAGATGCTTTGCTCCAATTTGAGAAGACTTGGGGGTCAGATGGTTAGACAATAACTCCCTGTCCCCTTCAACAGTACTCTTTTGCTGCACCACCGTAGTCCCATCAATGATCACCAATGGAGATGAACCCTGCCTAGAAAAGGCCCAGTACAGTCTTCCAGCAGAATCCCTCCCTAAAAATTCCTTCCTAGCAGATGCCTTCTGTAATTGTAATTCCAGACAGGAAATTAAGTCCTGTAAGACAGACATCCTGCTCTTGACAAAGGTTGCCTCAAGGTTACTGGCTTGTAACTCATTCACATCTGGCTCATTTACTTGATAATTAGAATCCAGAGTCTTAAAAAATTGGTTCCCATTGCTAATGGATTGTTGCTCTTGATCACCTTTTGGGTAAAGCCAGCATGGATGTGTAGTAAACTCATTTGTTCTTGGCAACTGTGGATCATCCTCCAAATGTGCCAGATCAACAGAGGGTGTTGAACATAAGCCGGAGCTGCTGTGAGGCTGTCTAATCAATTTATCATAGTTCGCAAGCACAGTAGCTGTCCCTTCCTTTCTAAATTTTCCAACAACATCGGGCACATCCGCATTTACTTTTGCTACTTGTTCAGCAATGGTTTCTTCTTTGAGTTTCAGGTTCCTCCACTCTGTGGATAGTGAGCGATATTTCTGCTGCAAATCAGCACACACTGAGGCACATTGATCTAGGTGTTCACGGACATTAGCAGAATTCAGTACCTCATCACCCAAAAACTTAAGGAGGAAAATTCTCTGCATTAAGAAAAATGAAGTGTGATGCATGTTATAGAATGTTTGCAAAACAGCAATGTATGATGTGTATCAAAATGCATGTGCAAATGTCAAAAAAGAATCTATTATTGAAAAACGATTTTTGAATGCCAACAATTAGTTGCTGCAAAGAAATTTCAAAGTAGGGCAGAGAAAATATGGAATAAATGGACAATGCAATTAACAGAATTAGGCATGCCCACACTTACAGATAATACAAGACTCAGAAACAATTAGGTAAAAGGTCCAGAAACGAACCTCCTCCACACTATACTCCCAATAATCCGTTATTTCCATGGTTGCACCTAAATGAGCAAGGGCCTCTAAAAAACCTTGAGTCAACTCTCCTTGACGTCTTTTTTTCTGGCAATGGCTAATGAACTGAGGAACATGTGAAGCACCATGAGTGATGCAAGAAGGACAATACCAGTTTCCTTCAGGTATTCTTGCAAGAGGAGGATTCAAGCAATACGTGTGATATCCAGAATCACATTTATCACACAATAAAACATTGTCATCATCCTTATCTACACCACAAACTTTACATACACCATCATCCCAAGGGGCTTTGGGCATTTTATTTGCATGCTCAAGAATATCTTCCATTTCTTTCTTAGCTTCAGAGCTTAAGCATTCCATGGCTGCATAGTCTGTAAGTTTCTGGACTAGAGTGAGGACCTGCATTTGTTTTCACTATGTTAAAGCTCCAAAGGAGGGATGAATAATAAAGGTCCATATTTGGAAAGGTAAGCAAAGCAAATTGACCAGGCCAACTGACATTTGGTGAACCAAAGACCAGGCCAATTGACTGAGCAAGAGAATTATTCAGCTGAGACCATGTCATAGATGCAGGCAGAGAGAGAGAGAGAAGAAATGGGATTTGCCATTTCATATAGAAGGCTTGAGCACTAGTGGAATTTTGGATCACACTGAGTAATATGATGCCAATAATGCTAGTTGTAACCAGCCAAACTTAGTATGGCAAGTCCTCTCTGAAGTACTGTGAAGAAATATTAAATGAAGAGACAACAATTAAAGCCAAAGGCTAGGAGGAATCTCTATCTCCCCCTCTCCACGAGGAACCTGTGGGTGCATATAAGTGCAATATTAGTTATAGCATCAAAGAGGGAAGTGGTACTGACAAACCTCTTTTTCATAAAGTGCCTCAAATTTTTGGGATAATGTATCAGCCAAATGAACTAAGTCAGAATGATCAGTGTATGCTCTCCGTATGTGATGCCAGACCTGTCCAGAAAAGGAAAAAAAGGTAAATGAATTTTACTTTACAATGCCAGACTCATCAAACTTCCACTAACTGATACTTTATTTTCACTCTTTAAGAGATGCCAAGCAAGCAAAACATCCACTAATGGATACTTGATGCTTCACTCTTTTAATAGGTGAGCAGGTGAGGTAAACAAATAACAATAATATTGAATATTGACTTTTAAGAACATTCATTTAAATCAGGTGGGTGGAATTTTCATTATTCTCATTCGACACATCCATGTGATAAACTCCCTAATCTGATCTTACTCAGTTCAGTAATATAACTCACATGAAGACTAACATGGATAAGGTTTTACTTGGATATATATGCATTAGAACAGCATCAGAAGGGATACTACAAGAAACTTGCAGACCGGAAACATTCATAACAGAAAGGTTACCTCCCTAACATCCTCTAGGAAAGCTTCATGTGATCCTCCATAGGCCCCAAAAGCCAATCTCAGATCAATAGTTCTGAAGTCCAATGGACGAGATACCATTGTTGGGAAACCAAGTATCCCTTCATCATCATTATCAGAAGCATTAAGAAGAGTTCTTCCTAGCAAATTGCAGAAAACTTTTTCTTCATCAGCAGCAGCTGAACGACGAAGCACTTTTCGACATTGTTTCATTATCACATCAGACAAAGTACTACTATGCTTTCCTTTTCTCTTCCTATTAGGCTTCTGCTGCGGAGTTTCACCACAGACATCTGCTAATACTGATAAAACAGCTTTCTGTAATCAAAAAGAAAGAAAAAATCTTGAGTCTAGTATTATCCCTAAGAGCCCTCATCATAAGCAAATCACAGAGAAAAGCTTGGGTTGCAGACTTTTGATAATGATGAATGTTTCATCATGTATATAAAATGCAACCTTAAACAATTAAATCCTGAAATTAATTAAAGGAAATGTAGGCTGAAAGTGGAAATAAAAAAAAAATATTCAACGAATATTGCCATTCTGGTATGCAAGTTTATAGTTAAAGATAGACAGAAGTTTGACCTCATTTGAAACAATAATCTATTAATAAACATAAGAGAAGCAGGCATTAACAGCATTTATGCCTAAAAAAGGTTAGAAAATTATATCTTGTGAAACTGTCGTACATTAACTATCGGAGGAATCGACAATTGGAAAACAGAGATATGTTGAGGCCACTTTCAGGTTAGCATAAGAACAGGCATAATGTGTTGCCTAACCACAGTTGGGCCCGTGCAACTATTGCAACTGCATTATCATCTTTATTTCTAAAAAGATAAGCTTCATATTCTATAAGTAATTCAATCACAGCTCAGCAAAATGATTAAAAATCTGATCAACGTGTTTTGCAGCATCACACCCGCAGAAAAAAAACAAACAACAGAAGAAAAAGCCAAACAAGAAATAAACATCCTTCCCACTTTCAAAGATAAGGGAATTTAAATGAAAAAGCATTAACATTTTTCCATCTTCCTGGTAAGTACCTTTGTAGGTCCTGAAGCATTACCCTTGTAAACTTCCTTACTGATTGAATGTTCCAAAATCTTTCTTGCCCATTCTGGTGGGTTTAGAGCCAAAGCATCATTGATACACCTCCGAATTCTCGCTCCCACATTTGTGGGTAGCTTTCTAACGGGTTCAAGTACTTTTGCCCACTCAGGAACTTCACCATCTTTAGATTTAACGTCCTTGCCAGAACCGGGTGCAGCAGCCTCATTGGAATCCACATTTAAGTTATCATTAATATTTTTTGATGCACCAAATATCTGCTTTGTAGCCTCTGCAAGCAGCTGAGAATCAGAAAAATTAGCACGCAATTATTTAACAAGTACTAACGGAGACCAATATCAAGGACATACTCACAAAAGTGAGGTTAAAGGAACCCATGCTAGACATTTAATTATATCGGTAACATCTTCAAAATCAAGTATCATGATTTCTTATAGACACGTGTCGCAAACAATACAGTATCACAAAATCCAGGCACAGGATAAAATTACGCTGTGTCAGTTTTAATATATAACTGTTATTATGCATCTTGTTTATATTATATATAGTCTATTGGTAATAAAGAACATAGCCATGTTTCATTAGTGAGTTCTTTCAACGAAAAATGCACAAACTTTCTTTATTTCTAGAAATATTTTTAGGTATATGAAGTCAAGTGCTTTATTAACTTTCCATGCAAGTGGACATGCACAGATATAAGTGCAGTATCTTCAAGTCTCTAATGGCCATTTTCCTTCTAAAGCACTGTCCGCATATTATAGCTTCATAAACAAATATAGTAAATCAAAGTCACGAAATAATAAAAAAAAATTGAGTATTATGAATACTCAGATGAAGTGAATTTTCTTTTAAGAATTTCCTCATATACTGAAAACAAAAATTTGAGTCCTGGTAGGTTGGAAACATGGTCATCTTTTGTAAAATATTGATCCATATGTTGTTAAAGGACAAGAAAGCAGCACACTACTTAATAGAGTATCGATGCAAATAGAAATAACAACATTAACATCTAGTTATTTAAATCCAAACTTTAAACTACATTTTCCATGTCTACCATCAAAGTCTCTAATAATTTTCAAATCAGTAACCATCTCTTAACTTTGCATATTTGTACGAGCACACAAATTAACATGTGCATGCATCTGCAAACAGCGCCAGCCTAGCTCCTAGCATAAGAGTGAGCAGTGGACCATGTTCCTTTGCCCATTAGATGAAAAAGAAACATTCCGCATTCCAAGCCTCTTAGGTGGGAATTCAAGCTTTGAATGCGTTGACTCCAAGTACCATAAAAATTAATTAACGTATAAGTTAGGAAAGATAGGAACTGTTAACTTAATCTTCTAAAAAACAGACAATAAACTGAAGTTGTAGTAGCAGATTGAGCAAAAAATTAAACAAGGCACACAAAAACAGCTTGATCTTTGCTTATAAATTCATTGAGCTTGATCAGCAGCCTAGGAAATCAAACAAAAAGATTCAAGCTTTTGGCTGTATGTTCCCAAAAAATTCGAGTTGGCAGAATAGTGGAATTGGAGTAGTCAGTATTGGCTACTACCATGTTTTGCAAGTATGCAAGAGGATTTAATATTTTTAGACAGGAATGTGCAAACAAAAACTGTACTATTAGATGATACGTTCAGGGAAACAATAAAGTTAAGAAAAACAACATAGAAACATACAGCTCTATGATTGGTCCAACATTTTTTCTACTCATTTTTTTTTTTGATATATAATATTTTTTATTATCTTGTGTCTTATTATGCTAAATCACCAAAAGAAGAAAACAACGATCCTTTCTTCTTTTGGAAAATGACCAAGGATATTAAAGAAAACTGAATAGATCAGAGTTCATTGGATGTTGGCACGGAGGCATGCAAATGCTTACTCATCAAAAACATGATTCAATTGCCAATTCCCTACCATCAAATATTCATGCAATCAGGATTGACCTTACTGAAGGACAAGCTAAGTACTAGGTGCATTTGAAGTTGAACAACTTATCTGTTAAAACAACAATCTTATGCAATGGATTATTGCAGTCAAGGAACAGAGAACATCATGCATACTATTGATGAGATTTAGCTAAATGACTTGAGGCAACCAAAACTGTGAGATAAAGTGTAACTTAAGATCGTTTAGAGATATTCTATGAACTAAGTGAACATCAGTAGATCATAGACTAGAAAATGAAAACCAATCTACCAGTGCATCTGCTTCCATTAAAGCCACTCCTGGAAGAGAACCATGAAGTGCCCCACTATCTCCTTGCAAACAATGAAACACTTTGCAACTTTCACGGCTCACAGCCTCCGGAGAATCAAGGTTGCCCTCCATGGATGAAACAGTTAATAAATATCTTCGAGCCAATTCGGGCCAAGTAAGTTCATTAATTGGAAGTAAATCGAGCATTGATTTCCTAGCAAAGATCAAGCTATCTGCTTCTTTCTTCCTTCTCTTTCTTAACCTGGACTCTCCACTTTCAAGAGAAGGATCTACAAAAACAGCCAATTTAGACTGTAACTCTTCCAGTAGTACTTTCACCAGTGAACAATGAGCACCATAAAAACTTTCGCCAGTGCGACTGCAATGGGTATCAGATGCCTGTCTCACTTTGGCAAATTCCTCGGAAGTTTCCATTTCATTTGAGGTTAATGCATGTTGACTCTTACCACTAGTTCTCGACACACAACCACTCCAGAGAGTAAACGAACAACAGTCTATAAGTTCCTCTTCAAGTTCCTTAAATGATAAAGGTTGCTCCAATCCCAACACATCAGAGAAGCGCCATAGTAACTCCCATGACTAACATGTAAAACAAAAACAATAAGTACATTAAACCTAACTTTAAGAAAACCCTACAAATTCTTCTAAGTTTTTATGATTCTTAAATATAACAATTTCCATACCTGAAGAACATCACCAACTAAAGCTGTGGGAAGCTTAGAGCTCAATGGCTTTCCAGGGACACAGGATTCTTTCAAATGTTGCTTTTCATGGTTTTTACACCCTTGCAACAGAATAGATGTTTCTTTCTCACCTTGTACATCATTTTTCCTCTTAGCTAGAAGAAACCCATTTTGCACCGTTTGCAATTTTGACTCATCCCTTCTGTTATTCAGGAATGTATAATCTGAACAGGAATGCGCACCAGGGAGCTGCTCTATTATTTCTTGCACAAAATCAATATCCAGTCCAAATCTGTCCTGGCCTAACCACTTTACCAGTGCTTCACAACCAGTAGCAATATCAATATTGCTTTCAACATGACACGGGAAATAGGAATAGCCCGATGTATGACAAAACTTCGCTAATGAATCAGATGATTCAATATCTTCCACATTCTCATGGACTAGACAAGATGACCACCATTCATATGAATGCCTACAACAAAATTTGCATGCGCTGTTCTGTTTGTACACGTCACGACAAGAATTCACAAACTTCTCAGACACCATTCTCCATACTGAAGATGATGATCTACCTTCCACTAGGAACTCACCAATATCATCACTTATTTGTCTATTATTGGGAGCAGGTCTCCCAGGATTGTGTGAAACACAATTTGAATTTTTTTCTAAACCACCTGTAGTTTGAAATTTACAACCTTCATCTAAAGAAGTATCAACACCTGTAGAAATATTAAAATCCAGATGCGGAGGATTGTGGTCAGACAATATCATCTGAACATCTATGTCCTCACTATCTTCTATGTCAAAAGTACTATCAGTTTTGCAATCATTTGTGTCAAAGCTTGGCCTGAACAGAACCGTTGATCCAGTTGGGAAGGGCTGAGTAGAACATGGATATCGTTGCACTTGGAAAACTGGACCACAATCACCACCATCTGAGACATTGCATACAAAAATCGATCCAGTAAACTTGTCATGCCAACTGGATTTATACCCTACAGGCCAGATCTGGCTAGTACAATGATAGGAAGGCCGTGGATCAATTTCCCCCACTGAGAGAATAGAGAAGTCTTCAAACTGGACAGGAAATCCATCCTGCAGTCTCAGATATATGAAAGATGAGAACTTTAAACATTTTGATAAATTTACATTGACATGCTAATAAAACCTAGATACTTCTAACAAAGGGATAATCAATCAGTTTATGTGAGCATGCATGCACGGGAGAGAGAAAGAGAGAGAGAAGGGGAGATGCAATTAATCAAAATATACAAGGCAGTATACTAACCTTATACTGAGAAGACTCGTAAATACCGGTTGGCTCTGACTTGGTTTGTTCAACTGTTATATCACTTCTCAACTTGCATGCCTCAGCAACCACAGTTCCTACACCCAATGAGAACTCACCAGAAAAACTGCTTTTCAAATTTTCTTGACATTCTTTCAAGTCCTTGGCTCTTGAAAATAACAAGGATTCCTTTCTTCTTCTGTGTAAATACAACCTGTTCTGTGCTAAAGCAAATCCATCATTTCTGTCCTGAGGTACCAAAGAATGGGAATTTGACAGCAAACCAAGATGACATGCAACATCAAACATGGACTCAAACTTATTTCCATCTGGTGAACAGTAAACTGCAAATGTTTTGCATCTTTTCTGACAATAAAAAAATTCAACACGCCAACCATCTTCCAATATGCCATGGTTATTAAAAATAAATTCTCTTAAATTCTGCAAAAATGTTTCACTCTGATTCTGGAATAGAACTGAATTCACAGAATAATCACTTGGCCGATGCCTTCCTATAAAAACAGAGCTTGGCGGATCTACTTCCTTTATAGTTCTAGCAAAGTTCAGTCTCTGTTGTACAATATCGACAGGCCCTGATTTGACAATGCTTGTAGTCACATTACAAGGTGGCTTCATAAGCTCAAACTGATTCCCCATAAATAACAAATTAGAACATGTCACTTGAGTATTATTTGAGTTGCCAATAGAAGAAGTACAATCACGCACAGAGTGCATTCTACAAACCAGAAAAAGAAAAAACAAGTAACCAACAATAATTGTCTTAGGATTCATTCACATGTTTTAACACTTCAAACATAAGACTAAACCCTAATTCCCACATCACCCCAAAGAATGAGAGCCAAAAATGAAGAAATGCAACAACAGTTAAAGATGGTTCAATCCAGTCATTAATTCTTGACTTTTGATACAAAAGACAAGACAATTTTTACAAAAGAGACAAAAAAAAAGTTACAATCTTTTTCCTTTTATTCAAAAAATTACAAAATCCAATAGTAAATAGCTGAATTGGGAACTGGGATTGTGCTTAAACCATCAAAATTTTTCATCAAGCACAGCTTCCCAACTACATTTCTAATGCACTGATTCCATGAGCCCTTGCTAGTACTCTTAAAGTATTAATCTAGTCTCCAGAAAAGAAAAGAAAAAAAAACTTTTATTATGCAACAATGAAAATATCCTCAACAGCTAATAATTGTACAAATGCAACCCACTAATCCACCAGACTCAAAAGCATCGATTAACCATGTAGGGAAAAAAAAAGTAAAATTTGAATCTTTAAACACCTCAATTAAAAAGTAAAAGACCATCCCTTTCATAAAAAAGCTCACCATTTTTCACCCTTTACCGCTACTGAAACAGTTCTTTGACAAACTTAAAGAAAACGAAAAACTTCACCAAATTAAAAATGAAAAACCATACCCGGAATTAACAAAATCTCTTCTTTCCTCCTCTTCTTCTCCTTCATGTTCTCCTCCTTCAGCTTCACTGGGCAACGCATTGATGTCCAAGAACAAACCTTTACCTCTTCGACTTCGACCAGCACTCCCATCTCCGACATCCGTTGACGGCGGACGATACGGAGAAAGAGATGCAGAATCTCCAGGAAGAGTATCGCGAGGAGAAGAGAGAGGAGTTTCGTTAAGATCGATATCAAATGGCAAAGACTTGGCGGTGTTAGAAGAATCGTTAAGCTCCGCCATCCTTCCTTCCTTCGTTTTTCCGGCGTTACCGCGGCCAAAGCCGTCGTTATTAACAACAGATTCCGTGAAATAAAGCTCGAATCTCGGGGCGAAAACGGTTAAGTGTGGCGAGGAGCATTATAATCTGGAGATCGAACAGAGAATGCGAGAGCGAGAGCGAGAGCTGTGAGTTTGAGAATCGAAGCTGAAACTAAAAGAGACAATGGAGAGAAAGAGAAAGGGGCTGATGTTGCTGTTGCTGCTGTTGGTCTGTATCTTGGCAGACGTGAGAGAGAGGTTTTTTTTTATTTGAAATTACAGAAATGGACAAGTTTGGATTTTTGCGCATTTCAGATAAAAACGGTGTCGTTTTTTTTTTTTTTTTTAAACCTTTGTAACGTCCAGTCCACCTCTTCAACTCCTCCTCGGGGGCACGGAACCCGTGGTGGACGCACGTTTAATTCTATGAAATTTACATCTAAATGCTTTTTATATATATATATTTGGAAAGTATTTAAGAAAATAGTAAACGTTACAAATTTAAATGTAACATGAGTATAAAATTTCAAATGTGCAACTAGATCAACATTAAATTAATTTATTGGCCAAAAAAACATTAAATTAATATATAATAATATATTTTTGGAGCTTTTATATAGTAATTTCTCCTAATAGAATTATAAAAAGGTAAAATTTTTTAATATTACATCTTCATATATCATTATTTAAAATTTAAATTATTACTTAAATATAAATAGTTTCCTATCAATTATTATTTTTGAACAACTAATTTAGAGGGTTTGGTGGGAAATGGAACAACGATGGAGTTGGAGGATTGAACTCTACCCTTAACTAAATACTTTGATCATATGACAGAATATTTTATCATTCGGCGGGTTAGCCACTCTCTAACAATTAACTCTAACACTTATTGGTAAAAGTTATAATATTAACTATTATAATTAATTATTATAATATTATAATATAATGTGATAAAAATTATATATTTTTAAATAATAAGAAATTCACAAATTAATATTTAAAAATATATTTTTTTTATGTTCAACTTATTTATATATTTTTTGGCCAATACTATTTAGAATTATGTTCTATTAATTGAGCTCCATTATTTAAATACATAAATCAATGAAATAATGAGATTCATTTTAGTAAGAATTTGGAATTAGATTTAAAAAGTTGGATGTTAACAACAATGATGCCGTGATTTATTTTATAGTCTAGTAGTTCAGGTGATAGACATTATAATGTGAGGTAATGAGTTTATCATCCACTCTCCCTTAATAGATGATAAAAAATACGATTTTTATATATATATTTTCTTTACACGTGTCAGTGGGAGTGGAATATGTGGAGAAGTAGATGCCCACGCCTTCGCAGCAATGTCTGCTTTGGTACGTCATAATATTTTATTATATTATTGTTATTATTATCTGCCAATGCTTCCAGCAAGTAAGTATTTCTTTCTATTATTATTATTAGTTACTGTGCATATTTCACTGACTTGTAATCTCATTATCCGTAACTTCCTTCTCTTTTTATTTTTGTACCCATTCAATTCAATTCAATTCAATGCTTATTTCTTCATCCTCAATGGTTGACTTCTAGTTGTTTAAAAGGTTGATATTATTTATCAAAAAAAAAAAAAACAAGGTTGATATTAATGCTTCCTAATCCTACCTATTTCAAGCATAGATTACCTATTTTCAGGGTTATGTATGCACCAGAGTAAATTGAAAATTCATTTTGAAAGTTAAAGAATTTTAAAAATTTAGAAGCTGAACATTAAAATTTTTCATTCTAAAATATTTCGAAAATTTGAAGCAATTCGAGTTTAAAAGTTCAAGTAAATTGATAATTTAAATTGTTTCGAAATATAATTTAAATTTAGAAAAAATATATTATCATTATATATTTGAAAGTAATAATTAATAAATTAATAATCCTTCATTTTCATCATTTATTTTTTCAGAGATTTTTTTTCATTCAATAATCATCACTTGCACTTTTATAGTTGGTGCTAGTTTAAAGAAATTTAAGCAATTTTTCCACTCAATAACATACACACTCAAAGTGTTTCGTACATGGTGAATAAAAAAGTAATATGTATATATGTTACAGATTTAATTATTAAATGTAATTTTTTTCAAAATAGACCAAAAATTTTACTAAAGATTTAGTGAAACTATACATTATTAATTTCAATTAACTTCTAAAAAACAATTCGGACAAAGATTATTTTCTTCTAAAATTTCACTTTATCTAAAAATGAAAAATGAAAAATTTAATATCCAAAATCATAAGTTAACACGAAATTATATTTTTTATATTCATACAATACATTTAAATATAATTATTAAAAAATAGTTCAAAAAACACAATATTTTAAAATAAAATTATAATTAATAAGGAAATAATTTTTTTCAACTGCATTTACCGTTTAAATAAATTAAGGATATTTAAACTTTTGTCTTGATTTTTTGATAGAAGAATTTTTGTCTTTAGATAAAAGATTTGGGAGGGTTATCCACAAAATTATTGAAAAAGTCAGCAGTCAACGTGGAGGAGCATGGCTTTTGCGTGCACCCGCAAGTCAAGCGTACTAATTGCGGTCCGTGCAAATTCAGCCTTCTGATTTAGACTGGAAAAAAAGCTTATCACCACCGCCCAATTGGTACGGCAGTACAAAAGAGTCTTTGGAAAATTAGTCAACCTCAACTTCTTATATCATAAATCATTAAATATTTCTTAATTTAATTTAAATTGTATTTTTTTTTATAGCATAAATTGATTAAAATATTTAATATTAAAATAATTATAATTATAATTTCTATTTTAATTAGGTTAGTCTCTATTTTATATAATACAAATTAACTAAATAGTATGTTCATTTATAGGTGTAAGACTTTCGCGATGTTTCATCTTTGGTCTTGGATCCCGCTAACTTAGAATGTGTGTGCATAACATATATATTATTCCGCTTCTAATAAAATTGTCATGATTTTGTGAGATGACGTGTGGTATTACTATGCATGTTCACTTCTAATTTTAATTAAATTATATTTTTTATTCTAATTAGATGAACTTTTATTTGAACTATTATAAATTAAATAAATAGCATATCAAAGTCTAATTAAAAATTACTTATCATTAATTATATTATTTAAATAATAAATTATAATCATAATTTAAAAATAGGGCAAATAATTTTTTTAATAGATAGAAATATTAAAATTAAAAATTATTCAAAAGCTATTATATAATTACTCAAAAGAGAAAAAATTAATGCTAAAAATATAAAAAAAAAATTGTTTATAAAATTATAGTCATAATAATTTTTTAGAGAACATGAGGCTTGAGAATAAATCATGGTCAAATATTTTTATAAGAAATTATTTTTAGAATATATAAATTATTAATTATAAAAAAAATTGAAGGAATGCTGCATAATTATTTAAATAAAAAATTTATTAAAATTGCAATAAATTAATTTTGTATTATTGAATTAGTATACAACATGTAACATTAAATTGTTATGTTAACAAATAATACTTTTATTATACTTAAAAAATTAAATGATAATAACGACAATAATAATATTAAAGTATAAATTTAATATTTTATATACTATCATGAGTCTGGGGTAAAAGAAAAGAACATTATAGGCTTAAAACAGAAAATATTATTGGTCCTTAATGCTCGAAAGAGGAGTCCTTTGAACTACAACTCAACATAAAATGCATTACAACAATACTACTTTTAATTACAATTCAACAAAAAATGCATTAAAACAATATCATACATGATTAAGGTTACAACTTTACATAATAAAAGACTTCCTTTCAACAACCTACCCCAACACAAATCCTGGAACAGTTCCAAGCTGGCCTGATATCAAATGACCCAAAACCAGGCCACAATTGATCCAGAAGCCAGACCAAGAACTAGGAACAATACCATCACAGTCCCAGCAGTCTCAGCGTGCTGTATTGGTACTACCTTGGGAGCTAAAATCATCAGCACACTTGTCAAGTAGCCATTAGTAAGACCCAAAAGACAGGTCAGGATTGTTACTGGAATCTCCGTTCGGAAGAATTCAGGACCATGCAAGCAACCCAAGAAGAGAGGATAGAAAAGCAATCTTGCAAAGCAGCCACCAATAGCAACTTTTGCATTCTCCAGAAGATAGACAGCAGTCAAAGATTTGCCAACCAAATCAAAAACATTGTACGCAGTAATTAGGAGGATTGAATACCAATCCTTGAGAATCGCAGAGTGCACATCCTCTGTTATATAGCCTGGAAATATTGACAAAGTCACAGTATAGATGACCACTAGCCCAATCCCATGCCATTTGACACTCCCAACAATCTCCCACAAGGTTGATCTCCATTGAGCCCCAGTTAGAGAGCCTTTTTCCTTCTTTTCCTCATCGGCAGCCTGAATTTTCAAATCTCTATAGAACTTAATAATTGGAAGGCAATGCGCCACATTGTAAAGGACAAAACATAGGCCCATAACCACATTCCCAACCGCAAAATAGAGATTTGCACTTTTTCTAAGGCCACTTTCATCTTGTGTATATACAGCTTTGGTTATGATCCTCAGAAATGAAACAAGGACACCTGCATTCAATATCTTTGGAGTTCAAGAAAATACGACAGTTCAATTGGAAAAGAACATAACTAACATCATATAAAGCATTCCACATATAATTAGCAGATTTTGCACTTGACACTCTGCATGCAATTATCTTAACTAAATGCAATAAAATGATACAACGAATAAAGCTACTTGGAACATTACCACAAGTTTAGAGTTCACTTCCAAGCTATCATACACAAGCATTTTTTTTGGTCCTTGCATTGTTGGCCTGGGGAGGCATCAAACTTTTGGGCTCTTTAAATTGCATAATCCCCTTGAAACTGACTAGATGAACAATTGAGTTTAGGCCTTTTTTTCTTTTGGTATTGCAGCTAGATGTTACAACAAATCAATTTCAAGTATCATCCAAAGAAGCAACAGCAGAAAAGGATAAAAAAAAGGTTCGCCTCAAATTGTATCGTATAAACCCTCTAACTATCTAGGCAGATAATTTGGGGTTAGCTCAGTTTAGAGATTACTAAAAGCTATGGTAGATAAATTTCCTTTAAGTTGGTCAACAACAAACTGTCCAACTACTAAGATTGCTTGTCCACAATTCATTGGCAATGACCCAAAATTAACTCCATTGTAAGCATAGTTGCCAGTTGATCTGTCTAAGGTAAGAAAGATCATGTTTACACCAAGAGGTTTGACCATTTTCACCATTGATGCAAAGTTGCAAACTAAGAAAAGGGAATAAACTTGCACTACTCAGATGAAAGAACAATAACTGAAAACAAATATTTTCTTTTACATAAAACATAAACATCAACGGGTATTAAAATAACTAAAAATCGGTGCACAATTAAAAAAATAACTACATTCTGCAATTTGACAGTAGCTAAGCCAATCACAACACAAAACAAAGGAAATGATTTAAAGAAAACACTCACAGAGATGAGCTTGACGCCCTTGACAAATATTAAGACTATTATCTGTTGCAATCACTGTTCTCACTAGCATGGCTAAATATTACACCGCCATGCCATTGATATATGCAAACTTGATGATGCCTATTCTCTTACACCCATCATTCTCCAGTCTCTACCAGCCACAACTATTTACAGTTTATCCAGTCAGCCATTGATTCACCCAGTAATCTTTCTACCTCTCCCATAGCCTTTTCTCAATCTGTTTGACTTTATCATGAACAACTATTCTTTCAAGCCTATTTCATAACTATGGTCCAACCCAAAATGCAAAAAGTTTGAATTTATCACGAAATCTATTTCAAGGTCATGATTGATAAAATCCAAATCCCATGACAACATCCAATTCAAGCAATAAAAAAACAGCGTCATAGATAAAATTCAACCAAAATTTACCTGAACCAGCAGTGCCAGCAACAATAGCCTGCATATACCTGTCAGGCAACTCCCCAGCAAGCCCAACCAGCCCACCTTGCATCAATGCATCACCAAAACCGGCCATTGCAATTGCCCCAACCGAAACACTAAACCCATCATACAACCCGACCCGACCCTTTATATAAACCGCATCCATAACCGGAACAACCAGAAGAGAGACAACAAAGATTGCCAAACCGGCATTGATTCTAACATGAACATCAGAAAGGTGGGCATAAAAGACAATAACTATAAGACAACAGAGACCCGTTACCATATAAGCAACGGCGAAGATACGGTCAACGGAGACACCTGGGTAAATGGCAGAGAAGTAATCGACGGCGGTTATGAAGGAGTTCCACGGAAGGAGGATGCCAAGACCTAGAGTAAAGTAGATTATGTAGCCCAAGTTGAATGTGTCTTTTGGGGCATTTTTGGAGATGGCATGATTTGGTGATGTGGTGGTGGGTATTAGGAGAGACGATTCACAGTCGGGTTCGTTGTTGGTGGCTGCTCCGGCGAGGCCCATGGCAGAGTTGGTAGCGGGTCTCGGCTCTGCGTGTTTGGTCGGACAAATGAAGCAACTCTTTATTTATTTGTAATCGGCGCCGTTTTCTTTGCTGCATACGCAACGGAAGTTCCATGCTGCCATCAGCTACATATATGCTGCCCCAGAATCAACTCAGAAATTACATTTTGATCCTCATACTGTTACAAAATTATATTATAGTCTACTGATCTTTTAACTTATTTTTTATTCTAATACTTAGGAGATTATTAATGAATTTTTTCAAAAGAATTTATTTATAAAAAAATTGTTTTTCTATTTATTAAAACTATTTTTATTATTTTTAATTTAATTTTACATGTTTTTATTATTTATAATTGATTAATGGATGAATGCATCATTTCATCCCTGAACTTTATATGATTAACCTTTGACACTTATAAATTTTAATTATTTTTATTCAACTTTTAAACTTTTATTTTGATTTTTTTTCACTTTTTAATTTATATATTTTGATTCCAATATCAAAATGAATAGAAATTTAATTTCAAATGATTTTAAATACATAAAATACTAAAGTTAATTTTAAAATAATATAAACAAAATTAAAAATTAATATAAAAAATAGAAAAAAATTATTTTTAATTATATTTTTTTTTTATTAAACATTATTTTAGTTTATATTAGTTGTTATTGTATTCATATTAAAATTAGTTTAATTTTTTTTTTAATTTTATTTATTATAGGAGTTAAATATGTTTTAAATAAAAATTTAAATATTAAATAAAATATAATAAAATTTAAGAAGTACTATAGGTGTAAAATTTAGAGGTGAAACTATCCATTTCGCCATTGATTAATCGTTATAAGATGTTTTGTTTTATTTGGAGAATTGGCTCCTTGGATTTTTATGATAAGGCCCAAGATGGAGACATAAAGGGTTTGACGTGGCCATGTGGGTGCCTTTGCAAGTGGTAGAGCACCAACCAAACAAGGACTGGTCGCCGGAAACAAATAATTAATGACAAATTAAATAAGTTTGTGCTGTACCACATGTTTTTTATTTGGCTTTAAATTAATTGGCAAGAGGGTTATTAAACTTACCATAACCACTAAGCAAGTAGAATAATATTAATATGAATTGGAGGTATTGTGAAATTCGGTTTAATTTCTATCAATAATAAATTTATTTTGAGAACAATTGTATAAATGATTAGAGTGAAAATAATTGTACTAAAAATCACTTTAAGGTAGATTCTCAGAAAAGAGTGGTGGAGTCACAATGCTTCCTTAAAAATCACACTCTTTAGACAGAATCTATCAAGACAAGTAATTTTAATAGGACAATAATTAACAATAACGATACCCGACAATAGTTATTAAATAGACATAAAAGAAAACACCAAAATTTAACGATATTCGGCCAATTATGCCTATGTTCTCGGACACTACCAAAATAATATTTCACTAAATGAAGAAATATTACAAAAGAGATAAAGAATACAAATAGCCTAAATATAGGAAAAGACTAATTTTGTAGGATGATTAACTAAGGGAGAGGAGAAGTCTATTTATAACCAAAAACTTTCCCCTCCTCTTAATAACTAAACGATATGGGATTGACACTTTTGCCAAAAAAATCAACAAATCTCCATATTGGCAAAATTTCACACAATTATCTCACAAATTCAAACTTCAGTAGTGTCTGTAAATTCCAGCTTTCAACTTTCAACAATATTGACCAAGTCTAAACAATGTTTAAACTTGACTGCAGTTACCACTTTTGTCAACATATCAACAGGATTTTCAGTGATTCAAATCTTTTGGATTATAACTCCTCCTTCTTCTAGAATCTCCCGTACAAAGTGATATCAAACATCGATGTGCTTCATCCTTGCATGATAAACCTGGTTCTTTGTTAAATGAATTGCACTCTGACTGTCACAATGCACTTTGATGTGCTTCTGCTCCATTCCCAGTTCACCAAGCAACCCTTGAAGCTAAATTGCCTCCTTCACAGCCTCTGTAATTGCCATATACTCTGCCTCTGTAGTAGACAAAGCCACTATTGACTATAAGGTGGACTTCCAACTGACTGGTGCCTTTGCAAAAGTAAACACATAACCAGTAGTTGATCGACACTTGTCTAAATCACCTGCAGAGTCTGAATCATAATACCTAACTACATATTGACCTTCTTGCTTATCCTGCTGAAATATCAAACCAACATCTACGGTGTTCAAAATATACCATAGAATCCATTTCACAACTTGCCAATGCTCCTTGCCAGGATCATGCATATACCTGTTCACAACCCCAACTGCCTGTGAAATATCTGGCCTCGTACACACCATTGCATACATCAAGCTACTAACAGCACTTACATACGATACTTTTGTCATGTATTCCCGTTCTGCACCAGTCTTTGGTGACATGGATGCACTAAGCTTGAAATGAGGAGCAAGTGGTGTACTAACTGGTTTTGACTTCTCATTCATGCCAAAACATTTTAGTACCTTTCTCAGATATTCTTTTTGAGATAAACAAAGCCTCCCCAATTTCCTATCTCTAGATATCTCCATGCCGAGAATCTTCTTTGCTTCACCAAGATCCTTCATCTCAAACTTCCTATTCAATTGAGTCTTTAATTTCTCAATTTTTGTCTGACTCCTAGAAGCTATCAGTTTATCATCAACATAAAGATATATATAGGATCCATTTTGTAGCTTGCGCAAATACAAACAATGATCATATTTGCTTCTTATGTACTTTTACCCTATCATAAATTTATCAAATCGCTTGTACCACTACCTCAGAGATTGCTTCAATCCATACGGTAATTTTTCCAATTTGCATACCATCTTTTCTTTTCCAGCAACTTTGAATCCATATGGCTGAGTCATATAGATTTCCTCCTTCAAGTCTCCATGTATAAATGCAGTTTTTACATCCATTTGAACTAGTTCAAAATCCAACTGTGCTACTAAAGCCAATAAAATTCTGATGGAGGAATGTTTTACAACTTGAGAAAATACTTCATTATAATCAACTCCCTCTGTCTGAACATAGCCTTTAGCCACCAATCTTGCTTTGTAGTGAACATTATCCTTGTCAGGAAATCCATCTTTTTTTTACATATACCCATTTGCACCCAATTGCCTTCTTTCCCTTCAGAAGACTAGCTAGTTTCCATGTTTGATTCTTTTGAAAGGGTTATATTTCTTCATCCATGGCGATCCTCCACCTTTTCTATTCTAAACTTTGAGCTGCTTCATTATAAGTGGCAGGAACGCATCAATTGTAATTGATGATGCAGAAGCAACCATATTAGCATAGTGAGCAGGTTGTCTAATGGTCCTCTTTTCCTTTCTTTGTATAATTGATTCTTGTTATTGTGGAGGTTTTTGGGTCTGAACCTCTTCTCCATCTGACTGTTCTTCTATCATAGAAGAGTCTTCATCAGTTTTTTTATTGGCTGGGACAATTCTGGTGCTATTAAACTCCACCTGTTTGGGAGTACCATCTGTCTGCTCCATTTTTTCTGAAGTCACCTTTCTCAACATGGTAGATTCATCAAAGGTAACATCCCTGTTGAAGATTACTTTCTTTGTTTCTAGACACCAAAGACGATAGCCTTTAACACCATAAGTGATCCCCATAAAGATTGCCTTCTTTGCTCTGGGATCCAGTTTTGACTCCTTAATATGGTAATATGCAGTGGAACCAAACACATGTAAGGAATCATAAT
>CATIWM010403634.1:0-16044 GCA_949671775.1 Mallotus repandus | reverse complement strand
GGTGGAATGTTTTTAATGTTTCTCCTTCTATACATATCCAATTGATGCAAATTCAGTTGAAAATTAATTTAGACTTATAAATTTACTGATCTGGAGAAAATGGTTTTGAAATTCCTAATATGAAATTTTTGGTGTATTTTTGAATTTGCACCATCAAATCTGCCATGTTGAAATATGGTATATGTTTGGTATATCTTGGGAATATTATTGTTTCCTTATATATTATGTGAATTTCAATCAATTGTTTAATGGAGGAATATGTGATGTATATGTAAATATAAGAAATGTGGTTGGATGAGTATAAGAAAAAAATGCTACTTGTGAATAAGGCTAAGCTGTGTGCATTATAGAATCCTTTTGAAATGCCGTAATAAGGCTAAAGAAAAAAAATTTATACAAAATTATGGTGGGCTGTGTGCGTATGGGGATCCATAAATTATTGAAAATAAATTGTGGTTTTATATGTATAATTCACAAGTTCATTGTCGTCCAAAAGAAAATGCTATGTTACTATGATTATGTATATATTATAAATGCATAATTAAATAAATGTATAGTTAAATATGGAATGGATTGATACTTGATAATATTACAAACTTCATAGTGTTATTTTTCATAGAATATTATATTAATATGTTCTGAGTTACAGGCTCACTACTCTGCATTATTTTTTAGGACTAGAAGAACTGTAGTCTGTCTTGAAAAAACAATTGCATCAATTGCACTAGAATTGTATCAGGTGGGTCAACAGGAGGTCGTCTTTAGTTTTTCTAGAATGTAACATGCTTAGTGAATATTTATATATTGTATTAAGGCTAGTGTATTGTAAATATATAACATAAGGAAAGATGTGAACCATATGACGTTGTGAGCTTTCTGGTGTATGATGTGTTTTACTCATATAAATAGTTTGTTGCAAATATTGATTTGTGAATTTTAATTTGACATAAAGGGGTATATTATTTATTAGTCATATGTATACAATGTATGTCTGACATCATTAATAGGTGTCACAACTAGATCTGTTGGTCTGAAGGCATGTGCTGCTGCTGTAAAGACTCGATCCACTGCTATAAAGATTTGATCCGTTGCTATGAAGTCTCGATCTTCTGTTGGAAGGACTGCTACATTTGCTGCTACTCTTAAGGCTATCCAAAGGAAGCCAATGCATGTCAAACCTCAAACAAGAAAGTCATTACATGAATCTGAGAAGGCTTTGGAAAGAAATAAAGGGAAAGATAAACTCAAACTAGTTATAGAGAACCCGAAACAGTCACAACAAGGCAAAGAAAAAATGAAAGATGTTGAAGTGGAGGGTGCAGAAGCTTTGAAGAAAAGAAGATATGGAATCCCCCTAGCCTAGGTGATAACATTCCTGGAGAATTTGGGTTTCATTTTTTATGTTGGGATCATTTATTGAACTCTTTTGTGTCCACCAACTATTTTAAAAACCTTTTCATAAGTAGCTTTTTTGCTAGGCAGCTGGAAATTCACCATATTTTGTTAGGTGACTGCTATAAAGGCTGTTTCAAGACCTTATTTTAACCCAAGTGCTTGTCTTTATGTTTGCAAACATGGATCAAAAAATATAGTTATTTTATTTCTGCACATCCTGGTTATTGAACAATTTTTTTCTCCTTTTCATGGTTTGAATCAGTTATATTTCCTTCTTTTAAAGCAGGATTCCCATGTGCTTAAAACAGGAAACCCATGTGCTAGTGGAATCTCACATGTATATGAGTCCAGTCGTCTTATTTTTTTTATTTCAAAATAGCACAAATGAATTACAGTTGCATAACAAAGGCATAACAAATGCATAATAAATGCATTAACTCATTAAATTCATGACATTAATCAGTCTTAGATAAATAAATTTCCATTGATAATCATACTTTGTTGGCTAACTAAGCCTTGATATATACACAAAATTCACTTAACCAAATACCCACTAATTAAGCAGACCCCCTTCAACCAATAGAGAAACAACTATCCAAAATGAGCTACGTCCCCTTCAATCAAATTCGTCTTTAAAATGAGCTACATCCCCTTCAAACAACACTTACCAAATATCTAACTAAACGTAAGCATCAACATTGTCTAACAGCTCTAAAAATAATAGCATATCACTACAAATTAACATGAAATCCTCCCAAGCACAAACCCAACGATTAATAAAGCTATCACCTTCATCCATTTATGTCTTTCACCATTTACTTGTTCATTCCTATCAATCATTCTTAATAATCCAGAAATCACGTTTCTTGCTCAATTTAGCATGGGTGGATCATACCATTCAAAGAACTGACATGCTCCATCCATCTGCAAAATGAAAAAATTAATTCCAATTATGGCAGAAAACCCACAAACAATATTCAACATCATTTTACCCATTAAACCACAAGCATCAAAACTCACTCTATAATGTTTACAGCCAATAAAACGTCTCCCAGGATTTGCCTCTGTCCATGAAGTCTTCAACATGGCTGCCTCGTTACATTGACAAATTGGAACTCCAATATGGTGCTCCATCAGATTCTCATTTATAGTTCAATATAGAGAAGACAAAGAAATTATGTGGAGGAAGGCAAGCACATTCAAGAGGAACGACAACCCTAAGAAGATGGTTGCAGAGCTTTGCGGGTTTTAGGGGATTTAGGGATTTTAGCAAAGGAATTGGGGATTTTAGGTATTTAAATTGAATTACAGCCTATACTTTTAACTTGTTGTAATTTGAAGGCAGTAACTTAAGTTTTTTTTTTTTTTACTTTTCTTTTCTATTTGTTGATGTGTTTTCTGAGTTGTCATTTGACTGTGCATCTCTGGTTGCCACATCATCCATTTAGGCCGAAAAATTATAAGTGTAATTAAAATTAAAGTTTAAGAATTAAAAAGATACAAATTAAAGAATTGGTATCATTTTATAATTAAGTGTAAAGTTATGGTACCGTTCATAGAATTTACCCGAATCAAATGAAATGCATAATTTTCAAGCAGCAAATATAAAAAAGCAATGATGAAATTGAAATAGCTATTGATATCGGAAAAATGGTGACAAAAAAACAAATGTGATAATTAAATTTCTTTGAAAAATGTGATAATTATTGATTGAAAATGACATTTAATCCTCATCCAATCAGTAATTACCTGGATGATGGTATATGAACAGTAAGTCTTTTTGGCAAAAAAAAAACATATTTAATTTTTATTATAAAATAAATAAGTTTGTATAATATTTTTTTTAAAATAGGCCAACCACACGACATAAAAAATTTAATTAAAAATAATTGCACAAAAAGAATATATCTTGAACTACGATTGTAGGAAATGAGTACTATAAGTGTTCGAAATAAGTATTAGCCGTGGAAAAAAAAAAGAAATTTTTTATGTAAATAAATAGAAAAGATAAATTCTCACAAATAGCACAAAATGATAAATTTTATTTAATTAGTTGTCAATTTGAGCGTTACGCGGACTGTAATTAATATATATTTAAATAAATACATTGTAGACGTCAAATTAAAAAAATAATAGTTAAAATAAAAATTTAAATACAATTAAAAAATATTATAACTGTAAAAATATCAAATTGAATTGTCAAAATCATTAAATTTTAATTTTTTTAATAAATTGAAATTTAATGTAAATTTTACTTTGTACATAAAAAATAAATAATATATGGATAAAAATTTGAATTGTACCCTATACAAAAACTGTCAAAATACTTATTTGATATTGTTTTCATGAACGGTGCTAATTTAAATACAATTAAAAATTATTATAACTGTAAAAATATCAAATTGAATTGTCAAAATCATTAAATTTTAATTTTTTAATAAATTTAAATTTTACATTGTATATAAATAAATAAATAATATATGGATAAAAATTTGAATTGTACCCTATGCAAAAACTGTCAAAATACTTACATGATATTGTCTCCATGGACAGTTCTTTAATTATACATTATTTTTTCAATCAGCATAATATACATAGTGTTAACCCCTCAACATGATAAAAGTAGCATTCCAATTCTTTTGATATTCAAACCGCCAGGGATTTGAGAGATGAAAATCCATTTAGAGATTATAATTTTTCAGGAACGAATCCATTGAAACTCAAGTCAAGGACTTCCAGATGCCTCAACTTCATCGACAGTCTTTCAAAATCTAAAGTTATAGGATTGTTTGATGATAATGTTAACTAAAAGATAGAAGTTGATTGGAATTCACCATCTTCTTCAATATTCAAATATTATGAAAATTATTATTTTTTAAATATTTTTTGTAGGTAAATATTATAAATTTTTAAAATTTGACACATCAGCCAAAATAAGAAAATACCGAATAAAAAGAAATTGCAGAAAACTTAACATTTAATATATACATATAGATTTTTTAAGTTTTCTATATCAAGGTAGAACAGACCGGGTGGAGATTTTTGCACTCCATTTTTATTTTTTTAGAATTATAAATTACATAATTATCTTCTATTGAAAATTTTTATTCTTTTATTAGTTACAATTACTAAACTACCATTTTTTTCATTTTCCTTCCAAATTCATTGTTTAATGTTTGACATTTTAAAACCACTTGTAATTGAGTTTTTTTTTTTTTTTTTTTTTTTGCATTAGTACAATTTAATATGGTTAGTTATTTTTTTTATAAGTACTCTTTAACTTTTAACTTTTCTTATTGTTAAATTTGCACCAATTATAGTAAATAATAGAACTTTCATTTTTTTATGAATAGATTTTTTTAATTATCATATGCACATAATTTTATTTTTTATTTTTATCATCATTTTTTTAAATAATTTAAAAATCAAATTATGTGATTAAAAAAATCATTATAAAAATTCAACAATAATTTATCATATAAAAAGTATTCATAAATAGCTAAATCAATCTACATGTAATTTAGATAAAATATATCCCAACAAATAATCTAATTAAATTATACTACGACAAGTCTATTTGATGAAAAAAAAATATAACACTTACTTTTCTATTATTAATATGTTATAACACTTGTCTTAAAAATTAAAATTACAAAAAAAAAATTATATGATGAATTTTCATTAAATTTTTATAATATATGTTTTTAATCATGTAATTTGATTTTTATATTATATTTTAAAAAATATGATAATAAAAATAAAATAATGTGCATAAGATATTAAAAAACTGTTCATAAAAGTAAAAGTTAAAAAATTGTTCATAAAAAATGAAAAAAATTTGTTATTTTTTTTATAATTGGTGCAATTTTTATAATTGTCTAAACAAATTAAAAGGTAAAGAGTACTTATATGCAAAAAAAAAAAAAGATATAAGCTCAAGCACAAGTAGTTTTATTATTTAAAACATTAAATAGTAAATTTAGATAAAAAAAAATTAAAAAGAGTATAATTTGAGAATAGTAGTTAATGAAAAAATAAATATTCTAAATAAAGGGTAATTATGTAATCTGAAATTCTAAAAAACAAAAGGAGGAATGCTAAAATAAATGGATGGACTGCAAAAATCTCCACCAAACCGACCCTAGGCTATACAATAAAAAATTACCATTTCAATCAACATCAAGAAATAATAAATAAATTTTCAAAAAAAATGATAAATAAAAAATTAAATTCAAAACCTCCATAATCCAACGAGAGATTAGCATTAATGCTCTTAATCCCATTACATTAATGGCCTGCAGTCTTAAAGGGGGTGACTGCTAGTTTTAACCAGTAATCATCTTCTAGCTACTTACTTATTTACTTCTTTTCATTTTCTATCTTGTAGTTTTTTTTTTGAACATTCTATCTTTTAGTTTTATTGCTAATAATAATAGTGATAGTTATAGATATGTTGTTGATAGGCTTTTTGTGCATATGACTTTGCAAATTTGTTGTCTTCTGGTTAACCTGCGTTTTGATCTCCTGGATTTGAGCGATGGAAGATGATCTCATATCTTCCACTGATCTGCAACATAGGCAGAGGTTGACTTGTTTAGAGATGGTTAAAATCCAGAGCTTTTTGATAATGGAAATTCCTAACTTGAAGTTGTTATTCCTCTATATGGACAAAGTCTTCATAATCAGTCCAAGAAATTATCAGCTCAAGCAGGTCTGGTTTGATGCAATACACCAGATTGTTGTTCTCCATGTTGTCGTCGCCACTGTTGATGACTCTAGAAGGCTGCATTTTTTTTTTCTCAACACAGTAGGGTTTTCCCTAAAGTTGAAAAGTAATAGTATTTGCCCTTCAAAATGTAAAAGTGTATTGGCCCTTCTAGGGCCTATTGTTTTAGCTATTTACAGCAGCTGATAGCTGATAGCGATTGATAATAGCGGATAGCTGATAAATATGAAATGTTCGGTAAAATTTTGTTAGTTGTTGTTGTTTGTATGTCAAATGATTATTAAGGGTATAATTTATTTGTAAATATAATTTTGTATAATTTTTATAATATTTTTTAAGTTATACAAATTATTTAAAAATATATGTATAGTAATAAATAATAATTTATTATCTTTAATTTATATATTATTAAAATAATTAATATAGATTATTTATAAAATAAATTTTAAAATATAAATATTATTGTATAATTGTTTAAAATAATTATAGCTATAAATATAATACTTATTTAATTATAATTTACAATAATATTTATTTAATTTAGAACTATAAAAAATTAATTACATACATTTAATTTAAATTTAAATGAAATTATTAGTTATTAGTTATTTTTTAATAAGGATAAAATAGTTTAAATAAAAATAAATGCAAATCACTCATCAGCTGATGGGAAAAAACTCCAAAATAGAGCTTATTAAATCAGCAGTTGTTTTGAATAAAATCAACTATCAGCTGCTGATTTGAAGTTTTACCAAATATTTAAATTGTAGCTGATTGAGGAAAAACCTTCATTCAATTACCTTAATATGTATTGTTGTTTAATATATGATAATCTACTGTTGTTCCGAAAAAAAAAGGCGAAATTCAAGCAAGGCCATCCAAGGAAAGTTCGGGGGTAAATTGTACATATGTCAAATGGTCACTGAACTCTAGAATTGTACTCCCTCTATTCATAAATAATTAACGTTTTAAAAATTTAATTTTGTTCCTAAATAATTGACATTTTAAGTTATCAATTTATTTTAAATATTTTTTTCGTATTTCACCCTTATTTAATATATGAGAATTAATTGAATAAATATCTACTCCTTTTGAGACTCTATATAAAGCTAATAATTAGTTAAGGGAATTATTATAAGAGTAGTATAATATTTTATACATATATTAAATATATTTCTTAATTTATGTGAAAAATCTTTAAACGAAAATTATTTAGAAATAGAAAGTAATCAAATTGAATCGAGTATACATACTGTCAAGCTTGAAATTAACTCGACTTTCAAACTCAAAATTTAAATTCAAATTGAATTATTTTAGCTTAGAAAATATTATAACAACTCATCGTGAAATTAAAATAAAAATTTAATAATTAAAAATATAAAGTAAAATTTTATAATTAAATAATAATTGAATATAAAATTTAATAACCATATATATAATTTCCCCAAAGTTGAGGTCAGCACACATACATCCTCCTTATCTTGTTAGTAGGACCCTACAATACACATCATCAATCGAAACAACGGTTCTGGGGTCATTAATCCCACTAATCACTATCTAATCATAACATTGAAATAAATAATATGTAAAATATTTGTATATACATAATAATTCTAAAATAAACTGCCTCCCTGCCTTGGATTGAAATTACTTAGTGCCTCTCAACCATGAGATAAGGCATCCAAAGAGTAGTTTGAATCTCCCTCTCCCTCTTCAGTGTAAAAAAATATATTCTAAAATAAAATTTACCCAAATTTTAAAATGAATTTTTCTTTCTTATCCTTACTATATTACATCATAAATAAAGTATTAAAAAATTTAATAACGCTCAACACTTATATATATATATATATATATATATATATATATTCACACACAAAATAAATTCAATTTATAAAATATCTTAAATATTTAATACTTTTTATATTACAAATTGTTATTAAAACTTTTATTAATCACCTCCAAAAGATAGATTAAATGCTCATATATTTAACCATGATAGACTAAAAGAAATTTTTGTTTATATATAATAACCATAGCATGTGATTGAATTTTTTTTATTTCAACCACTAATATTTAAAATTTATTAAATTTTAATTCATTCGATCTAATTTTAAAAAATTTATAAAAAAATAAAAAAAAAATAATAATTAATTTAACAAAACTACATACACTACGATTTAAATTTAAAATATTTTTTAAGAGAAAATAATCTCTTTCAAATGATTTCAACGGTTTTAATATACCAAATAATTGAATTTATGATATATAATACAAATATTTTACATTCAACCAATAAAAATAAGACATATATTGTTAAGTATAAATCCAACAATATAATTTATTAAAACTTTTTACCTACACTAGTTGTATTATAATCAACGATAGTATTTGTAATATAGAGATATATGTTTCATTTTTTTTATTAAGTATATATCACTTAATTAATGTATTATAAATTTTAATTTATAAAATAATATATTTGGTATAGATAAAAATCTCTCGTGGTTAATATATCCATCTAAGCAAAACGGTATCGTAGATTAAATATTACATCTAATGTAATAAACATTATATAGATAAATTATTTTAAAAAATTTACCGTAGATTAAATATTACATCTAATGTAATAAACATGATATATAATGACGATACTAAAAAAAAACTTCTGAGCTGTTAAAAAAAAAAATCTGAATTCCAATTATTCCGCCACCACTACTAAAAAAATTAAAAAGTATATAAATATACAGAAAACAGAAAAACGGACTCCTTCCATTTTGATTTCATTTCGTCACTGCTCTCTGTGTGTCTTCTTCTGAATCTCTCCCGGTGGCAAGGCAGCAACGATGAGCAACGGACCAGGACTCTTCTCCGATATTGGCAAAAAAGCCAAAGGTAAATTCAATCAATCCTCTCAAACCGCTCTCTCTATCTCTCTCTGTTACGATTTAGCCACTCACACTTGTATCGCTTCGTCTGTAATTGTAGATCTGTTGACCAAGGATTATAGCTCCGATCAAAAATTCAGCGTCTACTCTTACACAGATTCCGGCGTCGTACGTTCATTTCAACTGTATCTTGTTTTTTCCTTTTACATCGATGTAGTGTTTGATTTTTTTAACAGCACTGTAATTTTTGAAGTAAGCGAAAATGATGCTTTAGATATATATATATATATATATATATATATATATGGATGTTGTTGCTGTGGTGATTTTCTTAAGTATCAGTTTTGGCAATACTGTGGATCATTAACTGATTTTGCATTGGTTGATTGGATCAATGATCTCGTTATATTGTTTTATGATCACTTATTTTTTTTATCAGATTTTGTGATGTGGAATTGATCTCAGAAAGTTGGATTAGAGTTATTGAAGAGAGAGTTTAGTTTTATTAGTTTTGTCTATTTATTCGAAGGAAGTGAATGGAGAATTGTGTGATTTCTGAGTAAATTGATGTGCCTGTGAAGTCCTCAGATATAGCACTAGCACCTTCTGTTTCCATATTATCCGCATACTTGTTTTAGTGCGGATTTATTAGAGAGAACTTTGTTTGTCTGAAAATTGGATTTCATGCAATGAAATAGTGCTTCAGAATGAGGCATAAGGTGGATGGGTTATTGACTGAGTTCTTAACTTGTTAAAGACATTTTGATTATGCATTGCATGTATCTTATTGTGATTTCCAGCATGCTTAATGATCCATTGTTGAAGTTAAATGATGTGTCAACTGCTGTTAATTTTTAGAATAAGTTACCCTTAAGTTTAGCCTTACGTTTTGGCTAAATTTTATTTCAGATTTTGTTTAAGCTATTACATCATTTAGATGCAGTTGGCAAGAGACTTACTTATCTATTTTTTCCAGGCATTTACATCGTCTGCTCTCAAAAAAGGAGGGCTCTCAACTGGGGATGTTGCAGCTGTGTACAAGTACAAGAACACTCTATTTGATGTGAAAGTTGATACAGAATCTAATGTAGGTTTCCTTTTCCATTAGTGTAAAATGGTTAATGCTGAAATTTTCTACTTCTGCTAACATTCTCACTTTGCGTCTGCAGATCTCAACAACCTTCACATTCACTGAGATACTTCCATCCACCAAGACTATTGCTTCATTTAAGTTACCTGACTTTAATTCTGGCAAGGTATTGAGCTTATGTTAAGCTAGAATTCCTGGTAAAACAAATGTTGAAATAGGTGATAGATTATATGATATTATGATAAAGAAATGCACCTGTAAGTGTTTTCCTCACATTGGGTGGAAATTGAGACAAGCCTCAGATATGATTCGACAGCTGGATTTGTCTCTTTATGATGACAGATGTGAATGTTAACATTTTTTATTTGCAGTTGGAGGTTCAGTATTTCCATGACCATGCAACCTTCACCACAGCCCTTGCTCTGAACAAGTCTCCTGCAGTTGATGCTTCTGCCGCCATTGGTACCCCAACAATTGCTTTTGGTGCAGAAGCTAGCTATGATACTACTTCTGGTAATTTTACGAAATACACTTCTGGCATTAGCGTGACAAAACCAGATTCCTGCGCCTCAGTAATTTTGTAAGTCATACATGTGGTTGCATTTCTTTTCTGTGAGTTACTTCTTCCATATGCAAGACTCAGAGTACATATTTGTTCTAGTACTTAGCTGCTCTATTTGTCTCAGGGGTGACAAAGGAGACACTATTAAAGCATCATATTTGCATTACATGGATCAGTCGAAGAAGAGTGCTGCTGTGGGCGAGATCTCTAGAAGATTTTCTACAAATGAGAACACATTCACAGTTGGAGGGTCATATGCTGTTGATCATCTGACTCTGGTGAAAGCAAAGCTCAACAATTATGGGAACCTTGCAGCACTTCTGCAGCATGAGATAATACCAAAGTCCCTGGTGACAATCTCCAGTGAGTTTGACACCAAAGCATTGGAAAAACCTCCAAAATTTGGGTTTGCTTTTGCTCTTAGGCCCTGAAGCGTTATCTGAATTTCAACTCATTTGATTTTTTTTTCCCTGGGTGGCACTAAAGGGAGTGTCAATAAGTAGTTCCACAGATGCATGTTTGTAGGATTGTGATGACTGTGGATGCATTTGTTTAATGCCCTAGGCTTTACTGTGGACTTCTATTTGTTCCCCTCTTTCCTCAGTTTTTGTTTAGGATTTGGAGGCATGTTCATACTTTGCATATTCTACTCTCCTTTTGTGGAGGATTATAATTTTTGATTGATGGGAAAACATAAATCATGCAAAGAGACTAATTCTATTGCCAAAATGTATCTCCTAGTTTTGGCACTCAGGGCTGCCCTGGATCTATAATTTCACGTTGGGAAATGAGAGTGATTATGTATGGATTTATGCAACAATTCATTTATGGAGATATCTACGCCACAAAATACTGGTTTTTGATTTTTTTTGTTTTGTTTTGTTTTTGTTTTTGTTTTTTTTTTTTACTCTGCTGCTTCAGTTATACTTGACTCTAAATTTTTCTCTCAATCTGATTTGACAAACTAAGATTTTGTCTCTCAATTCTAGAAAAAACTACAATTAGCCTTTTAAATGAAAGAGCTTATTGAATGTTAAGCTTTTGAATGGAAATGGTTAGCGACTTTTAGCTTTACTGGTTTCATTGGAAGGAAGATTATCAACTGTTTCCAAGTGGAGCGCAATAGTCTGCTGGAATATGAATAAGGGCAATGCAATTATTCTCTTCTTTTGAACTGAGAGCAATATATGGATTAAAAATTTTAAGATATAACAAAATTAGTAAAGGATAAGAGGTGATATGAATTCAGCCATTGAACAATTAACTTGCTACACGCTACTACTAAGTTATACTGACAAAATTTGCTTAGCCTTATAAATTTAGTTGAATGCCCAAATTGATAATTGCCAAGCAAACATTGTAAATTTCAAGCGACCAAAACTTGTATAAATCCAAGTACAAACCTAATAGCATAACATAACATAACCCTGGCAAGCAAAGTGCGCTATCCAACAGTATTCCAATCTCTGGCCAAGCGCCATTGCAAATTGGCTTCTCAACAAAGAAACAAATCAAACTCTGTTACATAAGCAAGCAGCTTTAAAATTAAAATAAGGCATATAGATTAGTGCTTCATTGCATTACACACTGAAATATACTTCGGATCCTAACCGAACATGGCCACAAGCATTAAATGGAAAAAGGAAACCTCTTAGAGCACAAAGCAGCAACATTCTCTCATTGGAAACTTCATTGTGCAATCTTCATTCTAAAATCATAACTCTCAACACTTTTATTTCCAATCAAAAGAAGAACATCAACAATATAACACTATCTAAACCTCAGGACACCGATCACAATACTTCACATGCCAAACACATTGAATGAACTTGCAACAAAAACAAGTTCCAAACAAAAGTTAGAATCTATTAAAGAATTTGATTACAATTTTCACAAACAACACCAAAACCACTAAAGTCAAAAACAAAATAGTGAGATTGAGATAGTCAAACAAGAAGAGCCAAACTTCAAACAAATGTAGTAATCCATTGATTCACTCAAGTGACTTCCTAAATTTAAAAAACACCACTATCACCCCGACTATTGGATCTGTGACACAGAGTATATGTCTTACATTTCCGCTGATCAAGTACATCCTGTAGGTGTAAGCACTGAAAACAATTCTTTCACGGGCTGAATTTTTTTTATCTTGAAATAAATGGATAGGTTCAAGTATTTAAATTAAGAAATAATAATAATAATACAACACCAAATGAGTTTATTATTGCTTAACTATTTGGATAACAGGAAGAAATAAAAATACAGGATAATTTCTGTTATTTTTATGATAGTACAAACTAGTGCATTAGACTGACGGAGACGATATAAAACTTTTATAGGCAGCTTTCAGGGCAAGGCCCTTTGACAGATCAAAGAGCGGACCCCCATGAACACCTCCCTCCAGATAATGACTTACCACATTCAAACCCTTCTCCTGCAACATTTTTATGAACTCAGTTTGACGGTCCATCAATGGATCCATATCTCCCCACGCAACAAAAATCCTCCACCCTAACTCTTTCATCTCGGCTACGGCGTCCCCCTTTGGATTACAATACTCATGATCACGGTCAGCACCAACTGGCAAAGACAAATCCCACAACAGATCGGTACAACAAAGTGGTAAAATCCTATCATCAATCAACCTCAGCTCCGATTCAGTCCTTTTTGAACCACCAAAAAAGGGTTGATCCAAAATCACCCCTTTGATCTTCAGAGGCTCAAGGTCATCAACCTTCTCAGCCGCTCTTATTGCAGCATGGTAAGCTATATTACCCCCAGCACTACCTCCCATAAGAAAACACTGGCTGAAATCAGCAAATTCTCTCAACCACTGATCTGGGCTAGTTTTAATCCACTGCAGTGCCTCCATAGCGTCCTCATAGGCCGCCGGGAGGCGGTGCTCAGGTGCAAGGCGGTACTCAATGGAGACAACAATAGCATTTAGTTCAATAGCAATATCTACACAATAATCATGACAAAAGGGCGTAGCTGCACTCAAGATAACGAAGCCTCCTCCATGGAAATAAACTATGAGAGGAAGCTTGGTGCTGTTAGAAGAATCCAGTGTTTGCTGGGGCAAGAAGAGCCTAGCCCATGTGTTATTTGATTCATTGATGGTGATGTTTTTGGTGAGGATAGAATTAGAATCATGATAAGGTACAGTGACGGAGGTGGAATCTCCCGATATGCGAGTAAGGGAGGTGCCGTTGGCGTCTGGGATAATACCGAGGTGCTTGTAAGGATCTATGGCCGTGGACTTTGACGGTGGACTTTGATTCGACATTGTTGCAAGGTTGTGGCCTCTGATTTTCTTTTGGTATATATTTTTGTTGATTGTTTGTTGGTATTGTTGTGTTGTTTGAGTTGGTAAATGGGGTTAATATTATTCCTTATTTGTACGTTATTCATTTACTTTTTAGGACAAAGAAGGAATCCCTCCTAATCAACAAACATGGGTATTTGCTAGTAAACAATTGGAAGATGGTAGAATTCTTGCTGATTACAATATCCAAAAAGAGCCAACTCTTTATTTATTTTTTTGGTTTCTTTCATTTGTTGCCTTGCAATTTTTATTTTGGAATTTGAAATATATATATATATATATATATAAATTTTATAAATGTCATTCTTTATAATTCAGCATTCATTATTGAAAGTTTATGTGTTGAGTTATTAAAATTTATAATATTTTTTTATAAAAATATAAAAAATATTATTTTATAATACACATATTTTATTTTATGTAAATGCTCTAATTCTAAAATATTTACTCTTTGTTTCCATTAAAAATTAAGTCTTTTATTTTAACTATTTTCTATTTTTCTTTTATTTTTTATTCAACTATTATATTATTATTTTTTATATATAGTAAAATAAAATTATTTGAATAATTTTTAATTTCTCATTTTTATATTTAATTAAATTGTACATTTAATTTATTAAAATTATGTAATTAATTATTTTAAAAAATGTATATAATTTATAAAATATGTAATATTTAAAGTACAAATTTACAGGTAGTTATTTTTAAATTCAAACCTTTTTAATAAAAGAAGTAGCCACCCAATCACAGAGCAATTAGAAATATGCATCTACAGTAAAGACTAAGGCGGAATAGAGTAAAAAAAATAGAGAAACACAATAGCAATTTTATGGCTGCAATTAAGGTTTTGTATGATAAACCGCGGTGGTAAAATTGACATCATAGGTCTAAAAGAGATAAAGAAAACAACAACAGTGAAAGTGTCGGAAGAGGAGGAAGTAATGTCGAAGAGGTTCAACAAAGAAGTGGCCAAGAAATTTGGTTAAACTCAATCACAAGATTGCTATACAAAGGACAGTGCAAATACCCAAAAAAAAAAAACAAATCGCTGTACAGAGGCCAAGGAGTTGTTACTATTGTAGACTTTACAAGATTTTTTTTATTGTATCAATTAAATTCTACAATAAATTTTTTTATAATTAAATTTTCACTAGTCAAATTAATTTCTATTAATCGGCCTTTAAAATTAATTTCTTTTTTACATTTCAGTCCTAAAATTTTAATAAATATTATTTTTTAAAATAAATAATGTTATTTTTATTTTTTATTTTTTTATTATTTAACTTCTATAATAACCATATAATTCACTAAAATAATTAAAAATATTATTTTTTCTTAAAGTATTAGTTTTATCAACAATGTTACATAAAATTGATTAAATATTTTTTAAATTATGTTTAAATATATAATTTTAATTAATATGTTATAAATGAATAAATATGATAAAATTCAGTTAATTTTATCAATATTATAAATTGTGTTAAATTTTAAATAAGTTTTTAAGTTCAATTGGATTTAAAATAGACAAATTGTTTTAGAAAATAATTTCTTAAATTAGGCTATTTTATAATAAATATTTGAAAAACTAAATATGTGAAAATATTTTTTAATTAGTAATTTATTTTTGTATAAAATATGTTTAATTTAAGATAAAATATAATTAGTTTTCTATTTTATCATCAATTAATTATATGTTACAATAACAAATAAGGTTATTAATGTAACACCCTACACCCTTAGTATTAATATACATCGTGATATCTTATATTATTATTAAGCATCCTTTAGTCACATGTAATTATTATACACACACTTATAATTATCCGTACAAGCATACAAACATTTTACATTAACTAATGGTCATATGTATGCTACAAGGAGAGAGAGTCTGGATTCGGCCGACAACCTATGCTGCATGCTTTAACTACCATGCTATATGCTTCAAAATAGTCACACTTCAAGCTTCTCTATCTGAAAAAATAATTGCGATTTGGTGAGTCGCGACTCAATGAAGATAAACATCAATTAAATTCTAAAGGTTAAAACAAACATTTCAAA
>CATIWM010403597.1:0-13395 GCA_949671775.1 Mallotus repandus | reverse complement strand
TAGTCTAAAACCAAATAATTAACAACAATTTCAATTAAAATCAAATAATTTGCTAAATTCCAATAATTTTCCGGAATTTACTAATAATTAACTAAAAATAGTAAATAATTCATAAAAATTATTTTAATACTATTTATTATTAAAAAATGGTTCAAAACATAATAATTAACCATAATCTCAACTAAAATATAAAAATTACTCATTTATACTAATTTTTTCAAAAATTTATTTTTTTACATAAACCTTCGAAAATTCATAATAAAAATTCTAGACATAATTTTAATAAAATTTCTTCACAAAGCTTGTTCAAAATATAAAAAAGAATTTAAGAAAAATATAAGAATTTTCCGACCCGGGACTGTCCGGAACAGTGTCGTAAACAGTAACCCGAACCCGAAAAACTTCAAGATTTTCAGAAAAATAAATAAAAATCACATTTGGATAGCTCACAATCTCTACAACAATCAGTTCTAAAGCAATTATCTCAAATAAAATCAAATTCAAGCTCAAATAAATAAAAAAAACTCAAAATATTTAAAATCGAATTATTGATAAACGGAGTAGTTATCGGAGTCCAAACTTGAAACAATTTGAAGATTTGACAAGCCCAGAGGACAAGCTTTCAAAAGAGACCAACCTCGCCGGCTGATGTGGCGGGAAACGGCACCGGACGGAAAATGGTAGAAAGAGGAAGAAGAAGAAGAAGAACAAAGAAAAAAAAAAAGAAAAAAGCTGCGTTTTTTTTAATAATAATAATAATAATAAAACACTAAGATAAAAATCAAATTTAACCCTCCTAAAATATACACAATAAAACAATTTTATTAAAATAAAATTAACATACTTTTATACAATAATAATTAAAATAATTCTCATCACCAATTATTTAAATTCAATTTCACAAAATAATAATCTTAATATTAATAAAATATTTATTAACACTGCAAGTCTCGAAAATATATTTTTATAATTTGTAAAAATTCGGGTTATAACATTGGGGACGACATTAATGATCTCCAAGAGCTATTTTTAAGTTGTTAACTTATAAAACAACTCTTGGAAGCTCAATTGAAGGTTACACACTTTGGTTGTTGAATCATTTACTCTTAGCATTCAATTGAGCTCTCAAAATTGATCTATTTTCTTTGTTCTTCATTAGCTCTATTGAGAGTTGGTTTGTGTATTAGAAACAGAACTTCTACTTCATCTAATTTCTGGGATAGATTAGAAGGAAAGTGAGGTTTGTTTCTAAGGAATTAGTTTAAGTGTTTTTCCATCAAAACACTTGGAATTTTGGTTAGAGCTAAGCCTTGTGAAAGCTCATTGTTGTATGGTTTAGAGTTGAGCCTCAAAACTCTTGTAATCACAATCTTATTAATAAGATTGGTGTGATGATTGAAAATCCTAACTTGGGGATAAATTAGGTGGAGACGTAGGTTTATTAATAAACCGAACTCCTTAGTTGCTTGTGTTCTTCCTTCCATTCTTTAATCGTTGATTAATTTCTTTTAATTTTGTTTTAAGTTTCAAAAACCCTATTCACACCCCTCTAGGGCATTTATAGAAAATATATTATTTTATTATTATTATTATTATTATTATTATTATTATTTATATTTTTATGATATTTATTAAATTTATAAAATATAGAGCTAAAAAAACTAATATGTGCATTATTATCGCTTATTTAGTTAAAATTTTAAAAATTAAAAAAATAATATTTTTATAATTTTTATAATTAAATAATTATATATTTTTTATAGAATGATGAAATTAATTTAGTTGTGTTACATTTTAAAAATAATAGATAGTAATAATTAAAAACTCTTATAATTGCTTAAAAATATAAATATTATGTATAACTTTTAAATATATATAGAAATTCATATGTATTTGACTTATTGTCACAAATTTTATATTGTATGCTTTTATATTCCTCCACAAATTAATTTATTGAGATGAATTTGGTAATATCAGATTCACTTTTATAATTCTCAAAAAAAAAAATTATTCACTTTTATAAATGTCAAAATTATCATGGGAACATATCTATATCCATATATATTGTCTATTAAAATTAAGTATAAATTATCATGGGAACATATCTATATCCATATATATTGTCTATTAAAATTAAGTGTAAATTAAATTTATTGTAATATCAATATATTTTAATTATGGTATGAACAAAATGACTAAGTTATTAATGTGGAATCTGGACTAGTATATATAACACATGAAGCCTTGCAGGGAATTAACATAGGCAACTCAACTCCTTGATTACTATAGTAGTATTATTAAAGTTTTTGCTTTTTTTTTTTGACAAAATGTTTTTGTTTTTCCATGTCCAAAATTTCTTCATTAGAAAATCATATAACTTTCTTAATTAGTTTACAAGTTTAACCGGATTTATTTGGTGCAAATAGCCAATTTTGGTTAGTTCTTAACAAAATCAAATGCAATTATATGGATTAATGTGGAAGAATTTAATCAAATAATGTGACTCATTGCGTATCAATTTTGGGTTTCATAATGGGAAATAATTATATTTTCCCTTTAAATGACAAAGAGAGAGAGTTATTTACAATATTTTTTTTTCTTTTTCTAGGAGTATAGAAAGAAAAATTATTAAACAAAAAGTTTGTTTAATATTCGATAATATAATTATTTTATAAGTCTTATTAAATTAAATTTAATAAATAAAGACATAAAATTAAATTTAACAATATTTATAAAATTAATTACAAAAAATATTAACATAAAACTATTGAAATAATTATATATATATAATTTTTTAAATAGATAATTTATTAAGACTGCAATAAAATGTTATTTTAAAACTAAATGAAGTTTGTATTGTTATATTATTATATAAATAAAAAAGTTAAAAGAGCGTTGTATAATTGTATATAATTATTTTTGAAGCAAATAATACTAATTTTAAAAAATATTGAAAAAATGATAAGTTATTTAAGTAGAAAATTTATTAAAATTATAATGAATTACAAGTCTATTAAATTTATAATATCAAATAATTATACAAATAAAATAATGCTGATATTATTTTTAGAAATTTTACTAAAATTTAATAATAAAATAACTAACTTTAAATTAACTAAATTTTCTTTATTTAATAATTAATTATAGCCATAAACTTTTATAGAAATTAGTTCATCGAAGTTTTGTTTTATAAAATAGAAATATGATTTTCAAATATTATATTAAATTTGAATAAAAATTAAAATTAAATTAACTAAGATTAATTATCTAATTATTAACTAAAAATGAGTTTTTTAAAAGAATGATGGATAGAATGTTTTTAAAGTAAATAAAAATAATATTAACATTAACAATGTTGAAAAATATAAAAGATAATGGCTCAAATAAAAGTGAAATTTTTTAATGAAGATAAACTTATACAAATAGATATTAAAAACTAAATACATTATTTTTTAAAATATTAATTAATATTTTTTCGTACATTATTTTTAAAGATATTAAAGTTCATTATTACAAATTAGATTTTAAACAAAAGATTTTAAATTTTTAAAACAATACTAGTTTAACACCCACGCGATGCGCAGATTATATATATATATATATATAATGAAAACTAATAATTAATATAAAAATTAAATTATTATAATTAATAAATTAAAGGATAAAAATATAAAATAATGACTCGTCAAGATAATATTAGTGCAAATAAATTATTAAAATTAGAAGTATAATTAATAAAAAAGTACCAATTTAAAAAATTAAAATTAAAAAATTAAAAATATAGCACATGACAAAATAAAATGTTACAGCAATTTAATAAAAAAAATTAAAATTTTAAAATAATTTATCATATTTATGATTACTTTTTATAAGCTAAGGGTGTGAAGTTAAAATAGTTATTTTAAACTCAATCCATATAAATTATGAAAGAGGAATATAAAAATTTAAAAAATAAATAATATAACTTATTATAAAATTTACATGCATCAATAAAATTTCTAATAAAAAACCAACATAAAATAATACTAAGAGTCTTACCTATGTAATGAGATCATCATCATAAAAAAAAATCAAATCTTTGAAAACATTTGTCATTCTCATGTCTATTTTTTATGGGTGAAGAGAGGTAAGTGAGAATGATTACTTAAAATTTTTTTTGTGATATATTTAAATATAAGAGTATTTATAAATACATGAGAAAATATACAAAAGGTCAAAAAATAATATATTACTTAAGAGAAAAATAAAAATTAATCATAATAATTAAGGATTCAAAATTTTTAAAATTGTCAATATATATATATATATATATATATATTTCAATACAATTGAGATGATGTAGGTTGAAGGTAAAATTTATGGAATAAAATAAAATTAAAGTAATGTTGTGTTAAAAAAAGAAATAAAAATAAAACAATGATCAATGATTCAAAACCTTTTAAGTTTTCAAAATAATTTAAAAGATAAGAGACATTTTAGTTTTTTAACACAATTGAAAAGGTATATGTTGAAGGTAAAATTTATGAAATGGAAATAAAATAAAATATAAAAATTAGAAAAAAATTGAAAGAAATAGAATTGCCATACATGCAAAGTTTGCTTGGTAAAAATATACAATAGTTAATTTTAAATTTCAAAAATTAAATTAAATATAATTTAAAATATAAGCAACAAAATATAAAGAATAATACTCATTAATATGTTGTAAAATGAAATCATATAAAAATTGAAAATTTAAAGATTAAAATAAATATAATTAGAAATATGAAAGTTATAAAAATATAAAAAATTTAATACCCTTTAATTATTTCTTTATGAACATAAAATAAAATACAAAAATCCGAAAAAATAGTTAGGAGCAAAATTACCACATGGCAAAATTTTTATTAGGTGCAATTTTCTTTTGCAATCTTACTTTTTTGCAAACTAAATTTTTATATATTTTTAATTGATGATATTCAAAGTTTAAAATAACTGCAAATGTGCATTTCATATTTGTTATCGATATGAATTTCACCATAACCAATCACAAGAAAACTTCACAATCGACCATGCTAACTACCTATAAAATGCTTTCTACAACTACGGGCCAATTAATACCGTCAAACTTATCTCTTCCATTGTCTAATTCATAATCTTTTTTTTTCACGGAAAATAAAAAGTGATTTAATATAAGTTATAACTACTTTAATAATTTCATGACTATTTTTTTACAGGCTAAAAAAATAATGTGAAAATGATCACTTTAAATTTAGTATATATATATGGATAAATTGTATATTTGACGTTTGAACTTTTTAATTTTTTCTATTTTGGTGGTTGGACTTTTTTTTTGCAATTGAATGTTTGAACTCCTTAAATTTTTTTCAATTAAGTGTTTTTCTCCATTTTGTGGTGGTCTGAATGCTGATTGTACACTAATGAGGCCCACTTTATGAATAACATCTTGCCACATCATCATGAATAAGTGAAATGACGAAAATAACCTAAAATAGTATATGTGGTTCGACATAATAGCTAATGTCCATGGATACTAGTTGCCAGTGAGGAATAAGAGAGAAAAAAATAAAGTAAGTTAGTGTATTTGTCTTGCTTTTTTGCAAGTGTTGACGTCTTGCTTTCATGCAAGTTTTGTCATTCCTTAGTTTTGTCTTTTCTTTCATTTTGTCATTTGTTTAATTTATCTCTTCATCTTTAACGTGATTATGGCTAGCAATAGTGAGGGTAGGCAGGATATTGATTTGGCTCAGGAATACAACCATCTTAGTCTCGAGGACGACGGTGATGATGCTGGTTCAATTGTTCCACTTGATGAAGCCAATGATTAAGTTCAAGGAAACAAGTTGTGTTTGTTGGGCAAGGTTTTGTCTGATAAAGAAATGAGCTTTACTACAATAAGGAATACATTAGTTCCTTTATGGAGACCAGTTCGGGGAATCTGCATTAAAGACTTGGGTAATCGTATTTTCTCACTCAAATTCTATCATGAACTTGACATGGAGAGGGTTATTCTTCAGGGACCATGGTCATTTGATCAAAATTTACTGGTTCTTATACCTTATGATGGTTCTATACCACCAGAAGAGATTGAGTTCCGAAGTGCTGATTTCTGGCTACAGATTTTTCATCTTCCTGTTGGTTTACAATCGGAAGAAGCACTTCAAAGCATTGGTGATTATGTAGGGGAATTTATGGCTTTTGATGATAATAGCTTCAACTGTATTTAGAGGAATTATCTTCGTTTGCGCGTTTAGCTGGATGTCTTGAAACCCCTCAAAGCTAAAATGAGAATCAAACTTGCTGGATCATAGTGGGGTTGGATTGAGTTTAAGTACAAAAGGCTTCCCAATTTCTATTTTTTGTGTGGCAAACTAGGACACTTTGAGCAGTTACATGAAAAGGTATTTGTCGAGCATTCATAGTTGGAATATAAAGCATTTGGGAGTTGGCTTCGAGCTCCATTGCGTAGAACTCAGAATACTGCAGATCGGTGGCTTAAGGATGATTCTGATGAAACTTCACCAAAGATGTCAAGTATGGAATGTGCTAGAATTAATGCGGTTGATAAAGGTAATGAAGCCAATAATTTTGAGAATGTTGGAAAAGCAAAACAACAGCTGGGCAGAAATGGAGGCGTAATCATTGCTGGTAGTGGTGGCCGTGATCCTAGGTTGATATGTTCAGCGCTACAAAAGGAAGGTCAAGCAATTACTTCCTAATTAGCTCCAACGTGTTTTACTGATGATTCTGCTGATGTGGAAGGTGTAATTATTGTGGATGGAAAACGGCACCGTAAAGGGATTTCAGAAGAAGTTGTATTGGATGGGGAAGTAGTGGTTAAGAATAGGTTGGACATTGTGATTTTTAGGCTTATTAACATGGTTCTGGATCCAATTTTGGTCAATAATGAAGAGGTAGGACCTGAGAATCAGGCCCACCTAGAGCCATGAGTTGTCTAACCTGGAACTGTCATGGGCTGGCTAACCCACGGACAATTCATTTGCTCATGATGGACTTGGTTGTTTCTCATAAACCAAGTCTAGTTTTCCTTAGTGAGACTTTGTCTTTGTCTGACAAAGTGAGCTGGGTGAGTAGGAAGTTAGGTTTCTCTAATTGGCATGCGGTCGACAGAGTGGGTAAGGGTGGTGGTTTAGCTCTTCTTTGGTCAGATTCTATTCAAGTTAGTATCATGGATTCTAGTTGTAATTTTATTGGTTTTATTACCAGGCATGATAGTTTAGGTACATAAAGGTACACAGGATTCTATGGTTGTCCAAAGGTTGCTCGACGGAAGATTTCCTGGCAATTACTCTAATCTCTATCATTTGCTTCTAACTTACCATATTGTATCCTTAGTGATTTCAATAATATTCTATTTTCTTTCTAGAAATGGGGTATAGGTGTGTATCCTCATTGGCTCTTATCTGCTATTGTTGACTTTGGGCTATCAGACTTAGGTTTCGAAGGCTACAATTTTACTTGGGAAAGGGCTAAAGGATCGGACAGATGGGATGAGGAGCGGCTTGATCGTGGTTTTGCTGATGAGAATTGGCTGCAACTTTTTCCTAATTTTGTTCTTTAAGTGTTATCAACTTCAACTTCTGACCATCTTCCTATATTCCTTACTCTTAATAAGTAACTATTCATTCCTAGACCTTCCAGGTTCATATTTGAAAATGCTTGGTTGGAGGATAATACTTGTAAGCAAATTATTAGTGACTGTTGGGCATCATATGAGGTCTCTGATATGGTCTCTAAACTTGATTGGTGTGGAAAACTCTTGTTTGATTTGGGTAGTAAATGAAAAGCAAAGTTCAAAAGGAGTTTGAATAATTGTAAGGCTCGGCTTCGGACCTTGAGAAAAAGGCGTGATTTGCAAGGCATCTCTAAATTTAGAGATTGTTTAATGGAATATGAAACTCTTTTGTTCCAGTAAGAAGCCTACTGGAAGCAAAGAGCCAAACAATTTTGGCTTAAAGAAAGTGATTCAAACACTCGCTTCTTCCATTCCTATGCTACGGCCAAAAAGAGATCCAATAAGATTGAGAAAATAAGATTCTAACAGTGAATGGCAGTATGATGAGTGGAAAATGCAGGGTATTATAATAGATTATTTTAACTCCCTTTTTTCAACAAATGGTGCTATCTTTAATGGATTTGAAGATTGTTTTACTTCCAAAGTTTCCCCTAAGCAGAATGAGTTGCTTTTGTCGTCAATTTTCCATGAGGAAGTTCAAAAAGGTATTTTTAGTATGAATCTAGACAAGGCACCAGGCCCTGATGGTCTCAACCCTGCCTTTTTTCAGAGGTTTTGGCCTACTATAAGTTCAGATATTGTGAGGTGGTGTCAAGAAACATTTGCTTTAGATTGTTAAATGGGAGCTATTAATGACACTATGATTACTCTCACTCCTAAAAATAAAAATCCAGAGCTCATGTCTGATCTTAGGCCTATAGCCTTATGTAATGTAATTTACAAGATTCTTGAAAAAAATTTAACTAATCAACTGTAAGTCGTTATGCCTCTGTTAATTTCAGATTACCAAAGTTCTTTTATGTCCCGAAGGTCTATTGTGGACAATTTTATGATAGCCTTTGAGTTAAATCACTTTTTGTGGCGCAAGATTTCAAGGAAGCAAGGATATATTGTAATGAAATTGGACGTGTCCAAGGCATATGACAGACTTGAGTGGAGTTTTTTGGAATGTGTTATGCATAGCTTTGGGTTCGGAGAAGGGTGGATTCAACATATTATGGGGTATGTTTCATCTGGTCAATATGAGGTTCTTTTTAGAGGTACTGGTGTGGATCTGATTATCCCATCCTGTGGACTTCGCATGGGGGATCCGTTGTCCCCATATATGTTTATAATGTGAGATGAATGTCTCAGTGCGATGTTTATTAAGATGGAGTAGCAAAAATCACTTCATGGGATTCACATTACTAGGAGAGCACCTTCAATAAGTCATCTATTTTTTGCAGATGATTCTTTCTTATTTTTTAGAGCCGATATCTAGGATTATCGGGTTATTAAGAGCATATTGGATGGCTATAAAGCTGCTTAAGGGCAACAAATAAAATTCACTAAATATTCTCTTAATTTTATTCCTAATATCACCTCTAAATTGAGAGGTGAAATTTCTTCCTTTTTCAATGTTCAATAGGATAGAGGGGTTGGTACTTACTTGGGACTTCCCTCGGTTATTGGTAGGAAGAAATATGAGGTTATTTGCTCTATTAAAGAGAAGGTTTAGCAAAAAAATTCAGCATTAGAGTAGTAAGAATTTATCAAGACTGAGGAAAGAGGTTATCATTAAGTCAGTTGCTCAATCTATGCCCACATATGCAATGAATATCTTCTTACTTCCTAAGTGCTTATGTTCTAAAACGGAGAGAATATTAAATGGTTTCTAGTGGGGCAGTGGAGACAATTTTAGCAAAGGCATTAGATGGATTGCTTAGGATGGTTTGTGTGTTCCAAAGAGCAAAGGTAGTATGGGTTTCAAGTGTTTACGCAGCTTCAATCTTGCAATGTTGAGTAAGCAGGCCTGGTCTTTAATTTTTAAGCCCACTTGTCTAGTCTCCAGGCTGTATAAGGCACGTTATTTCCCAAATGTTTATTTTTTAGAGGTGACAGTGGGTTGTAATCCTAGTTTCATTTGGAGCAGTTTGATTGCTACTCAAGAATTTATTCATTGTGGCGCTCATCTTAGGATTAAAGATGGTTCTTCAGTCATATTGGCAATGATCCTTGCTTGCCTTGTTTGAGTAATGGTATGATTTCATCTTTTTTACCTCTTGATTTAGCTGTAACTCTTATTTCTTCTTTGTTTAAAATCAATCAACACAATTGGGATGTTGATATTGTTTCGGATCTGTTTAATCAGTGGGATCGCGATTTAATTTTAAAAATTCCTCTTAGTTTGCAATTATTTGATGATTCTTGGTGTTGGATTTTTTCTTCTAATGGGTTATTCTTAGTGAAAAGTTGTTATCGACTAATCCAAGGGGAATTAAATTATGATGATGATGTGTTTTGGGGAAAACTTTGGCGTCTTTCTATTCCTGGGAAAATCAAAAACTTCCTTTGGCATTGTGTTTTGGAGATTCTTCCCACTAATGTTATTTTGAGGTCTCGTCGGGTTCCAGTTAATGAGGTATGTCCTTGCTGTTCTTCAGGTAGTGCAACTATTAAGCATGTCTTATTTGAATGTCTTGTTGCAGTTGATTGTTGGAATCGAAGTAGTTTGCCTATTCTGGAGGCTGGTGATCTGTCTATTTTATCTTAGTTTAAATCAGTGACTAGTTTGCTATCTGGAGATGAGGTTCATCTGTTTGCTTGCATTTATTGGTCTCTATGGCTTAGTAGGAATAGGGTGGTATGGAATAATAAATCTTCCAGTCCTATGGTGATCCTTAATAGTGCAGGTTATCTTTTGTTTCAATGGAAAGCTGCTAGAGGTTTACTTGGTTCGACTTTGGTTGGGATGAATTATGTAACTACTGGTGATGTCCTTTAGACTAAACCAGATGTTGGTTGGGTTAAGCTCAATGTTGACGTGATTGTTTTTTCTAGTTCGGTTGTATGGGTTGTGGTTTTGCATTGAGGGACTCATCTGGTTATATAGTAGCTGCAAGTTCTGTTTGTTTGCTAAGTTCTTTTTCCCCCAAGGAAGTAGAAGCGTTGAGTACTACGGAGGCTCTTAGCTGGTTGAAGAAATTTCAAGTCTATACTGTCGTAGTTGAACTGGATGCTTTGTCTATTATATCCAGCTTACTTAGTCCTGCTGGTAATTTTAGTTTTGATTTGGTCATTTTTTATTGTATTGAACTTTCAAAGTCTGTTCCCAATATTTTATTTAGATATGTTCGAAGATCTGCTAATGAGCTTGCGCATGCTTTCGCCAAAATGGCTCATTCTCAGGCTGGTCTACAGGAGTAGAGTTGTCCCCCTGATGTTGTATTGCATATTTTGGCTAGAGATAGCCTGTCTTCTAAATGAAATGTCTTTTTATTTTTTTTTAAAAAAAAACCTAAAATAGTATAATTGAAAAGACTAAAATATCCAACATCAACTTGATGAAACAAACTCTTTCAAAAAAAATAATGAAACCAATAAATAAAATCAATAAATTAGGATTCTCCTCTAATTAAGAAGGAAAAAAACAAAAAAAAAACATATTAAAAATATGCAAATTTCATCATCAATCAAAATTTAAGAAAATAGCACATTATGTTCTTAACATCTCTGGTAGCCCTGTAGTCTTATTCTTTAAAACTTTATCCCTGTCCTCCTCTACTACCACTGCCTCCACCACTCTGGTGATGACTCTAACACGAGATCTATTTTTCATAACTCCATCAAAGAGTTACCTGCATCCCAGGCAAAGTGATAAATATGCTTTCTGGTTGCAGAGGACCTAAGCTTTCGAACTAATCCCACACCACCTAATCTCTTTGTGGCCATAAGAACACCCCTCGTAATCTCTCCCATGCCTAGTTTATTCTATTACACCTGCACCACCAACACAACTCCATATCCTTTGCCTTCTAGGTCTGAAATAAATAAGTGAAACCATGTGAAATGTCCAAAAACAACCATATACATTCAAGGATTTCTATAAAGGAAAAATGGAAACTTTAGAAAGAAGAAATAAAAACCATTAAACTAAACCAACCAAGAGATGAGGAAAGGCTCGTCTAAGCTCTTAAAAACATTGACACTCAAGTTGTCATTGGTGACTGCCTCAATTTGTGGCCCTAGAAATGGTTCATTTATTCGTATGCCCTGCCATTATAAATGGGAAAAAAAAACTTAGACAAGCATTTAAGAAACAAGGCAAAGAATAAAAACAAAAGGAAAAAATAAATCTTGCAAAAGAAAGAAACTCATCTAAGCAAGCATTCACTTTCAACCTGTAAAGTATCTACCTCACTCTTTACTCTTTTTCTTTTTTTTCTTCAACTCTTTTGAAGGGCAAATGTTGGCGGTGATAAGAAGAAGAATAATCTACCTGTCGTAGTAAAATCACAATTGTCAATCGTTGGTTTTCATTTCTCATAATAACATGAACAAATAATAACAGAAAATTGTAATTTTTTTCAAGAACCAAAAAAATGCAAAAATTTCCATGAATTATTAAACATATGCAATCATTTCCAAAATTAAAATTGTGATTAAACAATAAAAAAAGCCGATCTAATAAAAATTAGCTTGTTATCAATAAAAATAAGAAGATCGAAACAGAAAAATGGATATCAGTAACAATTTGCTTATACTAATATATTTATGGGTTTTCTTTATTCTATATTATGTGTTACCTGTAAGGTACAGTCCTTGAGAAGAAGATAGTGGGACCTCCATGAAATAAGGATGCTCAAGTTGTCGATTTTGCGACAAGTAGTGAACAACAACTACCCTTCTTTCTTGGTTGTGGATGGATCTTTATCTTGGTTTCTTCTTGACTGTTTTCTCTAGCTTGATGTTTCATGGGCACAATTACCCTTCTTTCTTATGTAGAAATAGTAGTCATTACTGCATAAAAGCAAATCAAGAAAACTTGAAGTTCTTTGGAATTGCTTGCAGGTGATGGTGTTCAGTAAATCACTACTCCTTTATTCCCATCTGCCAGTCCTTCAATTGCTTCCACTTTTAAAAGAAATTGTCGTGGACTCCTAAAATCCTTGTGAAATACACCTCCGCTAACTCGATTAATACTCCTGGAAATCTCCTGTTGACATGGTTTTTTACCACTATTAGAGAAGTCACAGTTTATAAAATGAAAGATCAAATTTTGAGGAAAGGAGGAAAGAGTAATGAAGGTGATGATGATGTGGACGAGGATAAGAAGAGGAGGAGTCGGCGGTGAGGAGAAGGAACCCTAATTCATCAATTTTATTTGTTTATTTTGATGAGTTAAAATTGGTTATTTTAGTCATTACCTATGCTATTTTAGGTTATTTTTGCCATTTCATATATTGATGATGACATGGCAAGCTTTTATCTATAAAATGGGTCCCATTAATGGTTAGTTAGCATTCCGACCACCGCTCATTGGTCAAAAGCACTCAAATGATACAATTTTAATGAGTTCAAACACGCAATTGCAAAATAGCAAAAATTAAAAAGTACAACCACCAAAATAGCAAAAATTAAAAAGTTCGAATACCAAATTTGTAATTTTTCCTATATATATATATATACAAAAACTCAATAAAATAAAATTATAACTTAAAATAAAATTTAATATATATATATATATATATATATATATATATATATAGAGAGAGAGAGAGAGAGAGAGAGAGACAAAAACTCAATAAAATAAAATTATAACTTAAAATAAAATTTATAGGCATCATGAAAATTATTAATAATAAAATAATATAAAACAA
>CATIWM010403576.1:0-14355 GCA_949671775.1 Mallotus repandus | reverse complement strand
TTGAGTCACATTTTTGGAGTTAGAAGCCGTGGAATTTTGTGCTTTAACAAAATTGATATGTGATGATGATCAGGAAGACATTCCATTTGTATATCCAAATTCATGAATGTCTCCATGGAGTTTTTGAGAGTCAAGAATATTATTCAAGGTTTCTTTTCCCTTTATGAGTTTAGAAATTGAATTCTTTAACTCTAAGACCTCCTTAGAAAGCTTTTGATTTTCATCATTAGCTTTCTTAAGTTAGTCTTCTAAGGAACTTGAACATTCCAAACCACTTGCAAGTTTTTCATTTGATTTAACAAGTTTAGAAAAATCATTTTTGAAGTTCTCGAATTCCTTAGTTAAGCTAGTAAACTTGTATTTATACAGCTTTTTCTTAAAAAGTAAGCTTGTATATTTTTGCAAAAGTTTACTTGTTATAGAACTTTCATCATCATCATCATATTCACAATAATCCTCATAAGAAGAATTAGAAATAGAAGGTACCTCATTTTCGTCCTCAAGAGCCATGAAGCAAAGATTGACTACTTCTTATTATTCCTCTTCCTTTTTGGATTCGGAGGAGTCATCCCAAGTAGCTTTGAAAGCCTTCCTTTTCTCATTTTCTCATTTGCTCTTATTTTTGAGTTTGGGGCACTCACTTCAAATGTTTCCTGGTTTCTTGCATTCATAGCAAGTAACATCTTTGGTTTTTTTTTTACCTTCTCCTTCAAACTTCTTGTTGAAGTCTCTTGTTCTTGATGAATTTTTCTTTCTCAAGAAGTTTTTGAAACTTCTAGTAAGCATGGAAATTTCATCATATTTATCACTAGAACCTTTTATAATTTTTTCTTCAATTTCTTCTTGTGAAGCCTTTAATGCTATACTTTTTTATTTTCTTGCTTCTTTACTTGCTCTTCAGCTCTTTGCTTTATTGTAAGCTCATGGGTAAGAAGCTTTCCAATAAGTACATCAGTTGAAAGAGTAGTAAGATCTTAAGCTTCCTCAGTTGAAGTAACTTGAGATTCCCAATCCTTCTTAGGTAGGATTCTCAGAATTTTGTTGTTTACTTCTTTGGTAAAATGTTTGCCAAGTTTCTTAAGGGTGGTGACAAGAGCATTAAGGCGATTCATCATTTCAATGATTGATTCTTGAGGCTTCATCTTGAAGAGTTCATACTCATACATGTGAAGTTGAACCTTCTTGCTTCTTACTTGAATATTTCCTTCATAATGATTTTCCAAGGTTTCCCACATTTCCTTGGCTGAAGTACAATGTTGAAGCTTGCCTCCTTCTTCTCTTATCATGGAAGTGACTAGAGTAATCACAGCTTTCTTATTTTTATGATTCCCTTCTTGTTGAATGGTATTCCAATTATCTCTATCAATTTCAGTTTCCACACCATTAACTGTGGCTTTGGGTGGTTCCCAACCTTTTCGAACAATGTTCCAAAGTTTGATAGAATCACAATCAAGATAGAGCTCCATTGTGAACTTCCAATGAGGATAATCACTTCCATCAAAGAAAGGTCTAAGAGAAGAATTTTTTTGTATTTCACTTCCCATGATCTTGTATTTTAGAAATGAAGTACCTAGAATTCAAGCTCTGACACCAAATGAAAGAGCCTCAAAGAGGGGGGGGGGGGGGGGGGTGAATAAGGCTATCAATAAAAATCAAAAGTAAATCAAATTAAACAACAATTGAAAGAAAGTTGAGAAGGAAGAATGAAGAACACTAAGATTTAAAGAGTTTGGATTCAACAATAATCCTACGTCTCCACCTAACTTATCCCCAAGTTAGGATTTTCAATCACCCATAATCTTATTCATAAGATTGAGATTACACAAGAGTTTAAGGCTCACTCTTACAACCTTACAATTAAGAGTTTTCTAGGCTCACTCTAAAACCAATTTTCAAGTGTTTTAATGGCTTGAACACTTCAACCAATTCCTTTAGAATAGAATCTCACTCCCCATTTTCTAATCCTAAAAAACTATAAGAGTAAGAATATCTATTCTAACACTCACCAACTCTCACAAGAGTTATATAAAAATAGAAATTATTTAAATAAAATTGAGAACTCAATCGAATGCTTAAGAGAGAATTTGAATAATCAAGTGTCTTAAAAGCTTCAATTGAACTCTAAGAAGTGTTTTATATAGATAAACAACTCAAATTATAGATTTTGGAGTAAATTATGAAATCTCCAACATTTACAATCATCAAATAAAATTAATTTAACTTTAGTGTTGCTAGAATGCTGCTCACAATCATGACTGTAGGCTCATGATCATGACTTGCAAAAATATAGCCGTTAAATTCAAATATATATGCTGAGTCTGAAAGTTCATATGCTCACGAGCAGCTCACGGTCGTGATGACAGACTGTGAGTAGCTCAAACTTTAAAAAAAGCCAAAAAACCTCACAAGCACCTCACGGTCATGAGCACAGACTGTGAGGAGCTCATAATTTCTGCATCAATTGAGCTCTATTGAAGCTTGGCTCATGATAGAAGTTCATGATCAAGATAGGTGCTCGTGAGTAGGACTTTAGCCTTTTAAGATAATCAAATCAGCCTAATCTTTCTTCATGAAAGTTGTAGATATTTGTCTTATCTTTCCATATAATTTTGAATCACCTTAATTAGTTCTCTTTAGCTCAAGATATTTTTGAAATACTAAGAGCTGCGCAACCTAAAATGAAAGTTGTATATGCTGAATTTGACTAAAGATTTGCAAACATAAATGAACTCGGATTTTGACAAGTAAGGTTAATTCAAAAAGCTTATGATCTATAATTAAAATGTTAAGAAGATTACTTTCTCATTATAAAGCTCTGAGGATGTTAAAAGCCTCTCTGAATCTCAGAGGTTGAATCAGCCCAAAAGCATAATTATCAATCCCGGTCGTGACCATATTTGGGACCAATGTCCAGAGATATTTTTCTTTGATATTTATACTCCATTTTGACTCCTAATTAAGTCCTAACTTATACACACTTAAAAAAATAAAATTAAATGTTCAAAATTAAGTTTGTTAAGATCAAAATCAAGATTGATCATTGCTAAGGTCAACAACCACCAAACCACTGGACATGAAACTGATAGCTACATTCACCTAAACAATAAAATTCATGATTTATTAGATTTAGGCAAGATAACTGACCCTGAAATTAAAAAATCCAATACCAAAAACAACCCTTTACCTAATTACTGAAACACACTACCACTAAATCCACCTATTCTCATGATAAACACCGGCTTGACAGAGGAACAAGTCTTCAATTCCTTTGTCAATGCCACACCTACATCACCAAAACCCGAATCTAAAAACCTGAATCCAAATGAGTAGCCTAAGGAGCTCAATATAAATGTTTTAGACATTTGGAGTTCTGATGATGAGGAAGGAGAGAAAATTGATCTATGGAAAGATGACAAGGTAAAGAAAACTTAGACAGTTAGAAAGGTCAAGAAAAAGAAAGAGGTAGCAAAATCTGATGAACAAGGAAACGAGGAGATGGGTTCAGATAAAGGGGTGAAGAAAGTGGAGACAAATGATAAAACGAAGCAAAACGAGAAAGCTATTGATGGCAAGCGAGAAGAAGAGACTCTCGCCAGTGTTTGGGAGCTGCTTATGCACTCCATAGCCCATCGGGAAGCACTGGTTATGGCCCTTGATCACAAGAAGGTCCCTACAACTTGAACTCCCAATTAAATGGTTTATTCACTGATGGAGAGCCCTCAGGGGGCAATTGTATTTACAAATGATGATCTACCCTTGGAAGGCAGAGATCACAACAAGGCATTGTTCATCAAGGCCAAAGTAAAGGGAAAGATAACTTATTGTGTAATGGTGGATAATAGGTCCGCAATCAATGTGTGTCCTTTGAAAATTCTGCTAAAGCTAGGATCAAGGCCTAGGATGATACAAAAAGGCCAGTTAAAGGGATTTTTAGAGCTTTAGTCAAGACATAACCTATAGAAGTTTGGGTCAATCTACATATGATTGACATTCCAGTCACCTTTGTTGTGTTATTAGGAAGGCCATGGTTTCATCCCTTAGAAGGAGCGTCATCAACTATGCACCAGAAGATCAAGTTCCCACATGAGGGAAAATTTGTAACTACAATGGCAAAAACTGAAGTTGCTGTGGCTGCTTTGAAGCTAGCTCCAAATGAAATTTCTGTCAGCCCAAGTTTTAATGTTTGCATGATCTATGAGGATGAACTAAATATAAAGATTGTGAGTATGATGAAAAGCATGAACTTCATGCCTGGTATGGGGCTAGGGAAGAACCAACATGGCCCACCAGAATTTGTTGAATAAAAAGTACCAATTCTGAAGCATGGGAGAGGATATCCCAAGACAGATGAGTTTGAAGAGGAGAATGAAGCTAAGGCTAAGTTTAGAAATAAGAGACTAAAAGTTGAATTTAAGAAGAAGATGCTATGGGAAACCTTCATGGAAAGGAGTTATGCTAGCAACCTTGAACCTTTGATGATAGCAGAAAAGTTAGTCCCTGGGTTTGAAATCTTTGTTGAACATGTGGATAGGGTCCAAGAATCAGTTGCCAAGGAGTCGGTAGTGGAAGAGCTAGTGTTGACCCTAAAACTAGAAAAGGATGTCCATGTAATAGAGCTGAAAGACATCGGTGATCAGGAAAGGGAGTGCGATTTCGAATCCTACGTCTTCAAATATATTATAGATGTTTTTTATGATGACTTTGATATTTCCCTTGCAAACTTGTTTAAGACTGATGACCTTTGTTGTTCAAAAGTTAATGGAATGAAATCTAACTTTGCTTATTTGTGTGATGTGTGTCCTAACGGTTATTCTGTTTGTGATGATCATTTCATGTATATGTTTGATATTAATTCAGTGCAAACTAAATCATTTAATTTAGGCACATGTGACAATCCTAAGAATATACTTATTGCTTATAATTTAACTCCTAATGAGAAAGAAAAAATAAAAGAAAATTTGAAAAGAATATATAAAGTATTCGCTTGGGGTTATGAGGATATGCCTGGGATTGACATTGAAACTGCGGAGCACAAAATCTCTACGTATTCTCACATTACACTGATAAAGCAAAGGAAGAGAAGGTTACGGTCAGAATGGGCCTTGTTGATCAAAGAAGAAGTAGAGAAGCAGTTAAAGGTACAATTCTTAGAAGTGGTTGATGACACTCAATGGTTAGCTAACATAATGCCTGTTCCCAAGAAAGATAGAAGGGTCAGGATGTGCGTTGACTACAGGGACCTGAACAAAGCTTGCCCGAAAGATGATTTTCCCTTACTGCATATTGATACTCTAGTTGATAGTGCAGCCTCTAGTGCAATGTACTCTTTCATGGATGGTTTCTCGAGGTATAACTAAATTATGATGGCAGTGATTGACAAGCTAAAGACTTCTTTCACCACCAAATGGGAGGTTTACTGTTATTTGGTCATGTTGTTTGGGTTGAAAAATGCAGGGGCCACTTATCAAAGGATGGCTACCACGCTACTACACGACATGGTCCACAAGGAGATAGAAGTACACGTGGACGATATGATGGTAAAGTCTCCAACACGGGAAGGACACTTCAAAGGTATAGACAAATTCTTAGCAAGAGCATAAAAGTACAACCTCAGGTTGAACCCAAAGAAATGTGTTTTTGGGGTAACCTCAGGAAAGCTACTAGGACATATTGTTAGTCAGAAAGGAATAAAGGTGGACCTAGATAAAGTTAAAGCCATTAAAGAAATGCCTGCACCAAAGAATGAGAAAGAAGTCAAAGGGTTCCTTGGGCGGTTGCAATACATTAGCAGGTTCATAGATAAGCTGACTACCATTTGCGAGCCGATCTTTAATCTCCTAAGAAAGAATCAACCAATGATTTGGGATGATAAATGTCAGCAGGGCTTTGAAGCTATCAAGAATTATTTGATGAACCCCGATTCTACAACCACCGAGGTCCGGTAAACTTCTAATTCTTTGCTTGGCAATCAAAAGAGAAGGAATGGGCATTATGTTAGCCCATGAAGATGATGGAAAGGTCGAGAATGCAATCTATTACTTGAGTAAGAAATTCCTGCCCTATGAAGTTAATTATAGTCTAGTAGAGAAAGCATGCATGGTTGTGATTTGGGCAACAAAGAAGCTCCAACATTACTTCCAATCGTATAGGGTTCAAACCATTTCAAAACATGATCCTCTTAGGTACCTTCAGCAGACTCCGTCGCTTACGAAAAAGTTAGCCAGGTGGTTGGTCTTGTTAACTGAGTTTGACATGGACTACGTGGCAAAGAAAGTAGTAAAAGGAAGAGCAATGGCAGACTTCTTGGCTCAGAATCCATTGGATGATGAACAAAAATGGGAGTTGGAATTTTTGCATGAACACTTAGGGGCAATCGTGATCCAAACATGGATGATGTACTTCGACGGGGCAGTCAATAGCAAAGGAGCAGGTATCGGTGTAATTCTTATTTTACTAGAAGGAGAAATGATCCCAATGGTAAAAAGATTAGAATTTAAAGTCACTAATAATCAAGCCGAATATGAGGCTTGCATCTTTAGATTAGAAGTGCTCCGAACAATGGGGGCAGAGGAAGTCACGGTATATAGAGATTCCATACTAGTGGTGAAACAGATCTCCAAAAAATGGGAAGTGAAGGAAGATAAGTTGAAATTGTATTAGGAGTATTCAACTACTATTTTGTTATCCTTTACCCAGTGCAAGTTTGTGCATTTGCCACGAGAAGATAATCAGATGGCAGATGCACTTGCCACTTTGGCTTTAACATGGGAAGGAGGAAAACAAACGAAAACCAAGCCTTTTATTCTAATAAAATCTCACATTCCTTATTATGAAGAGATAAGGGTGATGCCGATTGACTCCACAAAAAAACCATGGTTCTATAATTTACAAAAGTACTTAGAAACGGGGCAGTTTCTTAAGGATACTGATAGGAAAGAGAGAATGTCTCTCAAGATATTATCTCGACAATTCATCAACCATAATGGAATATTGTATAAGAGGGCACCAACGGGGGCACATTTAAGATGTGTGGATAAGAATGAAGCTCTGAAGCTCATGGAAGCAGTTCATGAAGGAGTATGTGGTCCATATATGAATGGAACAGTCTTAGCTAAGAAAATAGTGCGTCAAGGCTACTTTTGGCTAACGATGGAAACAGACTGCGTGAAATTTATGAAGAAGTGCCATAACTACCAATCATATGGCGATACCCTTTATGGAACTTCAAGGGATGACTTCTCCATAGCTATTTGCACTTTGGGGAATAGATATCATAAGAGAGATAAGGCCAAAAGCATCAAACGAGCATTGCTATATTGTGGTGGCTATTGATTACTTCTCTAAGTGGGTTGAGGTAGAATCGTTTGCCACTGTTGGATCAAAACAAATGGCAAGGTTCATTGAAAAGAATATAATTTGTAGATATGAACTTTCTCATCATATTATTACTGACAATGGTGCTCAATTTAGAACAAAAGCGACTGCTTTGCTGAAAGAATACAAGATTGAGCATCATAAATCATCTCCGTATAGACTGCAAGCGAATGGTACAGTAGAAGCCGCAAATAAGAATGTGAAGAAGATCTTATCCAAGATGATGGAAAACTATCGAGATTGGTCAGATTATCTATAATTTGCATTATGGGGATACAAGACTATTGCTAGAACATTAACTGGTGTAACTCCCTGTTCTTTAGTATATGGGTGTAAGGCCATGTTACCAGTGGAGGTAGAAATCCAGTCCATACAGGTTCTTTTAGAATCCAAAATTCCCAAATACCAGTGGGTGGAGAGCCGATTAGCACAGTTAACGCTCTTAGACAAGAGAAGAGTAAAAGCCATATATCACTCTTAGTTGTATCATAAGAGGATAGCTCGAGCTTACAACAAAAAGCTTAAGCCGGGTAAGATCTAAGAGGGCGATTTGGTACTAAAACTGACTAGGCCAATCATGATTGATCCACGGGGAAAGTTTAAGCCAAATTGGGAAGGTTCGTACTTGGTAAAGAAGTTATTTTCTAAGGGCACTACTATCCTATCTGATCTTGAAGGAAATGAATTCAGAGAGCCCATTAAACTTGACAAGCTGAAGAAATACTTTCTATAAAGTCTCGCTAGGGAGAAAACCTCAACAGAGGTTGCCTAGGAAAAAGTTATAGACAAAAAAAGTCAGAAACTAAAAAGTCTTACTGGATTAAAAACCTCAAAAGAGGCGGTCCAGGAAAAAATTAAGGATGTGCAAAAGGAGGGAGAGAGAGAAAAATAGTCGGTTGAAAAACTTACAAGAGCAAGCCAACTGACGAGAAGAGATGTATTAGAAGCAAAAATGTATAACCACTCTATGCTTAATTTAAATGGAATGGATTAATTTTGTTGCTATCAAACATTATATAAAGTGTCCATTGCAAACTGTTTTATCCAACTATTCTATCCAATAAAAAGCAAATAAAGATTAAGTTACATAAACTAATTTTGCCTTCTTTTCTTCTGTTGAACACTTGATGTTTGCAACTCTCTAGTTCTTTTATTTTCTTATGAATTCATCATGTTCTGTCAGTTGCAACTGCCCACTCCTTGTATTGATCATCGATGGACGGATCTCCATTGTAGTCGATGCACCTCAGAATAGTTCTATGAGGCCAGGTTTCTACAAGGTTATCTCGAAAGTTCTGAGAAATGGGCCCGGGCTCAAACTCATGGACTGGCCCTAAGATTAGTTGCTTTTATCCATATTGCCTGCAAAGCCGAGCGGGATTGTAGAAAGTGGTAGAATGTAAGCTAGCCACAGGAACACAATGAGTGTAGGAATGAATGGTCACGTGCTGCAATCTTCACCAAGGACACATCCATCAGATGAAAGTATCAAGAAATGTATCCAACCAGCTCCGAACATCTTTCGGAATGGGATAAAGCTTTCGGGTACGACAATGCTTTGCCTTCTAATGCGCAATGTCTCTAAGAGGCTCAAACAACCTTAGTTTTTCTTGAAACCATGCTTGTATAGGTTATTAATGAATAAAATGATAGAAAACCATAAAATGAAAAGAAGAATGAAGAAAGCTAAACTCCAGTAATAGTGGACTTCTAAAAAATCATCTGGTTTCTACAAAATTATCCAACTCGGTGATGGTCTATACTAAGATAAGGGAAAAAAGGTTAAAACCTACTTCCATTTGTCTAGAATGTAGAGAATCTTTGAGTCACAATTTTCAAAAGGAGAAACGAGCAAGAATTGAGCATAAAGACATAGAGCCATCATCTGAGGCCAATACATCTCCTTATGATCCACGGCTAATACAAACTCTAGGAGAGAGTCAATTAGAATCTCAATGCCAAAAATGTGATGAAAAGAAAATTATGGAGAAAAGTTGAACATTCTAGCCATCTGATACTGCATCGAGTGCAAATCTGGGGTCTGAACCAAAGGAACTACAATCTGACAAGTAGAATCCAATTGAGAGCCTAGGATAGCTTCAAATTCCTCTGGTAGAGGGCACAACTCTACCGTGTTGAATCTAAAGACATATTTTTGGGGATCCCAAAATTGAGCAAGAACATGGAGGAATAGGAAATTGATCTTCCTCGCACGTAAGGATCAGAAAATGGATAGATGAAATGGCCCCAATTTAGCCTAAGATTTGCCATCCAAACTGTTCAAGATCGACTGTTGTTATTTTAAGTTTCTTTCAGTTATGTTGGGAGTTTAGAATATGTTTTAGAGTGTGAAAGTGAAGAAGATGGCATAAATAGAAATTTGGGGTTTTTTAGAGAAGTTAGGGATTTTAAATAGGCTGCAGAACCGCTGATGGAGGTGATGCCTCATTGATAAGGGGCAATCACCTCTTAAGCAGGAAGTGAAGAGGCAGGTGAAAAGGCGATGCCTCATTAAAGAGGCGATCACCTCCCCGCCATAGAAGGAGTTTTTTTTTTATAAAATTACGTGGTTTTAGTTGTAAATACAGAATTCAGCCATATAAGAAAGCAGGTCATGCAAATCAAGAATACTCAATTGCTTTTAAAATTGAAATCAGTTGAAATAGAAATTAATTTTAAAGTATCCCATTTAAACAAAATGTGAAAAGTTCCTAAACTTTAGAATTAACAGTATATTGTTCTCAGAATCAGAGAGAGCTCCTAATCTAATGAGCATTTAAATATGTGCTCTCAGAATCCTCGCCCTCCTCGGCATTACCCCCATCCTTGGCATCATCGTCCTCATCCTTATCGATTTGAAGCACCTCAATTTGGTGCTCAAGGGCGGTGATCCTTGCCTGGCTTGTCGTATCGTGATCCTATCTAAGTGAATACGAAGTAAGTAAATCATGCAAGCATGCATACATATAAGCATAGGAAGAATACTTACCCTCCACTATTGGGTGATATCCAACATATAATCCCTATGGGCCTCGATCAGCCTGTACATGTACTGACCTTACTCCAAAGGAATATGCATTATTAATAAAATGATTAATGCTAACAAACATGTTAAGAATGATTCAAAAAATATGTTAAAGATGAACTCATGTGAGTAGTCCCCTCAAGGATGCATGCTGGCTCAAGACTCTCGTCTAAGGTTAAGAATTGTCAGGACAACTCCCCAGGAGGAACCCAACAATAAACTAGAGGATCGGGAACATGAATGAAGTTGCTGGCAATTATTCATGATGTAGAATTGGAAGGAGCAATGGGAGTTCTAATCTGTTGCTCTCTAGTTGATGTACCCTCTCTAACCTGATTAGTGCGAGGTCTCTGGGGAGGTCTCTTTCCTACTTGGGGTCTAGCCCGAGGTGTAGGTCCAATAGCCATGACCTGAAAATGAGAAATCATATCAGAATGTGACAACTTAAGAAATGTGAGCCAAGAATCAAGCACATTCCTGAGAGGTGGAACCGATAGTCAAGGGCACTCGTTGTAGAAGGTGAGTTCAAACAAAGTCCATGAACCAGCTCTTCACCCCCTCGGTATGCTCTGTGGCTGGCTCTCCAGTAATAGCCCGATCGAGCTCTTCGCCCTCCAGCTCGTGGGTCTAGAAGATGTACCTTGGAGGGCACTTAGGGACACGTTTCGCTCGGGGACCCACACTTTAATTATAGACCCTCTCGCGGAGATACCACATTCGACAATCAGGACCTCGGAGCAGGACTCTCTACAAAGAGAGTGGCCTAGAGCGGATCATCTCGAGGTTCCACCTGTTCTCTGGCCTCCATGGGTCACTCTGTATCTGCAAAAAATGCAACAGGTAAGTAAATATAATTAATAAAATGCTAAAAAGGACTTTGGGTTTTGTAGGTACTGCCTTCAGAGTCAAGGAGTTCAGTCGTTCCTAATGGATGTGCACGTATGCTAGATGCCTCTTCTAAGTACGGCTAGCACCCCACCTCCTTACAGCCGGAAGATGATCTCCTACAAAAGATATCCCAGCGATCAGCTTTGACTCCAATCCCCAGACTTGCAAAGAAAAGTTGTCAGCAGATGATAATGAAAACTTTTAAAATGAATAAAAAGAGGAGGGAAAGTACCCGAGTGGCATGCCAAAAGCCACAGAACCTCTTCGCTCCATGCACCATCTCATCCATACTATGATATAAGTATGCTAGAGCGCAACTGCTCTAGTTATAGGAGGGCACCAGTTCCAAATCTTGGAGTGGCATCAGGAACATCAGATCGGTAGAATTGGCACTATCAACAAAAAGAATGGTGTCAAGTAGGTAAACTAGGAAGACCTGCACCACCTGATTAATCTCTCAAGGATTGGTAACCATAACTCTCTTATAGGTGTAGAAGCTCCGGATCGAATCAAGCTTAATAGTATGAGTCCCCTTCATGTCCGGGATTATACCAAGTAGGAGCTCGACATAAGAAACTATGTCCGGAGTCATCTGATACAAGCTCGCATCAAAGGGAATCGAGTCTCCAACACATGCGATCTCAATGATGGCGGTAAATGCAACATGATCCAATGTAAGCTCTCCAAAAAAAAAGATGAAATGTGTGTGTGGTGTCGAACCTCCATTAATGCATGAAGAGGCTGGTAATCCGTCTTCCCCTACTCCTTCGAGAGAGAAAGATTGAAGTCCTCGAAGTCGGCATCTTGGTTCTAGTCCTTCTAATAGTCCATGAGCTCGTTGTAGAAAACTCGAGCCCCATGAAAGTTCCTAGCACCCCTAAAAGTCTAGACATCGTGTTGCAAAGAGAAATCAAGAAGTTGAATTAAATATAATGCTATTTAAATGTTTTTGGTATTTAAATTAAAAAAAAAAAGAAATTTTTTGATAAAGAGGCGACGCCTCTGTGAAGAAGAGGCGACGCCCCTCCTGTGCACGTGATGTTCTAGTGATGGTTCAAGAGGCGAATGCCTCTGTGAGAATAGGTGATGCCTCTGTTTACCTTTGTTATTGAAGAGGTGATTGCCTCTTCATAAAGAAGTGAAAGCCTCATCAAAGAGGCGATCGCCTCCTTGAGGAGGCGACATGCCTGCAAGTCAAAGAACATCATGCTGTTCACGATGTTTTCACCCAAATTCATAATTTTCATTGAAATTAATTCTATTTTTAGCCCTAATTGATAAACAAACATTCATCCATCCTAACCCAATGTAATTTTGTAAGAAAAATGAGAAGATTCGAGCACTAACCTCTCCAGATGCTAAAGAATAAATGTGGCTCTTCAAATCCTGAGTAGGGGGATTGTATCTCCTTTTGTAAATCCAAGATTACGTGGAGAGCGAATGGTGGGTGATATGGGATCCCAGTAGGGCAAATTCAACATTCTTCTAATGTCCATTTTTAAAAAAAGAAAACGCGGGAAAGAGAGAAAAGAGAAAGGAAAAAGAGAGGAAGAGAAAGGGAGAAAGAGAAGAAAAGAGAAAAATTGTCCTTTTATATAAAAAAAAAGAAGAAAGAAGAAAGAAATTTTTTTTATGGATGATGAAAGTGAACGATTTTATTTCTCTAGTGTACCCTCGAAATGTATATTGTCAGGTTAGAGATTTTCTAATCAAAACATTAGCTAAGAGTGTTTGGTCAAATTTGAATCCTTAAAGTGCATCTTCATTTCAAAAGTGACTGGTCGAGTTTGAATTCCCGAAGTTCACATTTCAAGAGTGACTGGTCGGGTTTGTATCTCCGAAGTCCATATTTTAAGAGTGTCTAGTCGGGTTTGAATCCCCGAAGTGCATCTTTTTTTTGAGAGTGTCTGGTCAAGTTTGAATCCTCGAAGTGCACGTCTTTTTCTACTAAGTGACTTTTTGAGTCGGAAAGACCCGAAAATCACGCCCAAATATTAATGAGTGGCTGATCGGGCCAGAAAAACCTGAGGATCATGGTCACATTTTCATCTTCTCCACTGAGTGACTTCTCAGGCCAGGAAAACCTGAGAATCATGCTCTAACTATTAATGAGTGGCTAATCGGGCTAGAAAAACCCGAGGATCACGGTCACGTTTCTTCATTTCTTCTACTGAGTGACTTTTGGCGTCAGAAAGGCTCGAGATTCATGTTCAACTATAATGAGTGGCAGATTGGGCCAGGAAAACCCAATGATCACGGTCACATTTCGTCCATCTCTCTACTGAGTGACTTCTCACGTAAAAAAGGCTCGGGATTCACATATAAATATTAATGAGTGGTTGATTGGGCCAGAAAAATCTGAGGATCATAGTCACGTTTCAAGATTATTTCAGTAAGTTTTAAACTTCAACCTCTCAGGTTTGAATTTCTGAGGCTGACAACGCGAGTGAAGCTCGGAGGTCAGGTATGTCGCTTTTATTGTTTACTGCTTTTGTTATGCATGTTGCTTTTTTAAAAAATTAATTTCAGAAATGCAATTTTTGAAAAACTAAAGGGGCAAACTGTGGACACCCTCGGTTTGATCGGCCCAAAACAAAAGTCCAATGATGAGGTAATATGAATTTTGAATGCAAGAGGACCCAAAATTTTCTTTAGAAATGGACTTGAGAGCCTAAAACCCTCTGTTGAGCCCAAAACACATAGTCAGGACCCCAAAACTTCAAATTTAAGCCCAAAGGCCCATTGGCCCAAGCCTAGGCCTGGGCCGAAAAGGTAATCACCTCTTTTGACCTAGGCCCGATGAGGTGACGCCTCATTAGTAGCCGACCTACTTTGCATTAAATGCATTTTTTGGCCTCATTATATATGGAGTGGACCCACATATCTCTAATTTGCAGATTTGTGGAGGAAAACATGACTTTAAAGGCAGAAACAAGGTGGAAAAGATAGGAAAATTAGGAAAAATTATGATATTTTATCTTAGCTTGGTTTTTGGGAAATTGGGAAAGGAAAAGGAGAAAATAGCTTAAATAGAGGCTTGTGTGTGTGTGTGTGTGTGTGGGGGGGGG
>CATIWM010403573.1:0-19987 GCA_949671775.1 Mallotus repandus | reverse complement strand
TCTTATTATCTTGGAATTAAGTAAAACAGTTGAATGATGGCATTTTTAATCTCAAAAGAATTATGCTAAAAAGATCTTGAAGGAATTCAACATGGAGAATTGTCAATTTGTGAGTACATTTGTTGAGTGTGGAGCTAAGTTATCGAGATTTGATCATTGTGAAAAGGTAAATCCAACTTTGTATCGAAAACTTATTGGAAATCATAAGTACTTATTGCACACCTAGTATTATTTATGGAGTTGGACTTATTAATCATTATATGGAAGCTCCAACTTGCCTGTATGAAAGCTATTAAAAGAAATTTGAGGTATATGAAGGGAACTCTATGTTATGGTTTGTTTTATTCATTTTCAAAGAACTTCAATTTGGTTGTCTCTTGTGATAATGATTGGGGAGGAGAGATTGATCATAGAAAGAGTACTTCTGGTTTTCTATTTTGTATTGGAAAAACTGCATTCATATGAAGTTCAAAAAGCAACTCAACATGACTCTTTTAGCTTGTGAAGCTGAGTATGTTGTTGTAATTACTTGTGTTTATTGTGCTATATGGCTAAAGTTGTTAAAGATAATGCATTTACCTCCAAAAGAAGCTTCTAAATTTTTTATTGATAATGGAAAAATTCAATTTTTCATAATAGAAGCAAGAATATAGACTCAAGATATCATTTAATAAGGAGAGCATTAACAAGAAAGGAGTGCAGCTCAAGTATGTGAAATTTCAAGATTAATTTGTTGATATATTTACTAAGACATTAAATTTTGAATGTTTTTCAAGTTTAAGAGCCAAGTTTGGAGTAACTAGAATTTGAGTTTAAAGAGGAGTGTTGGAAATTAAACTCAAATTAATGGTTAATATGAAGAGTCTTTTGTTATTAACTACAGGTTCATGAATGTCTAAAATACTTAAGAATTGAGTTCATGAATGAATTTGCAGAGTCAAGTTAATCAGAAGTCGTGTTCATGTATAAGAGTTAATACACCTTAGTTATTATATATTTTATGTGACTATTTAAAGTCATGTAATTCTCAATCAATTGTCAAGCAATACAAGCCATCTTTTCTAAACACTTATATCTTCTTCTTTCTCCCAATAGAAAAAAAACATAAGTAATTTTGAACTTGATTCATTACGAACATACCCTCTGTTAGGAGCATCAATGACTTGCGGTTATACAAATGGGGGAAGAGTGAGTCCTTAAAAAGTTACCTGGAAAAGTTCAACAAAATAACTATGCACATTGAGCATTTAAGTGATGAAATAGCAATAGATTCTTTGAAGAAAGCAACTAGAATGGGAAAAATGAGGGACAAAATAACAACTAAAAAGCCAAACACTTTCTCGAAGGCCATCGCCCTAACTGTAAAGTTAATTGGTCTTAATAAGGATAGGAAACTAAGGAGAGAAGAAAAAAAGACATCAATGAAGAAGGAAGAAAAAAGAGAAGAAATGAGAGACTCTAAAAGGGTCAGGTACTCGAACTCAAGATTCAGGAGAGAGACAAAAAGATTCACACCCTTGAACGCCCTTAGGTCAAATTCTCATGTGGGTCTAGAAAAATAGATTTGAAATTCCTCTAGTGAGAAAACTTAATCTAGAGGGATTGCAGGACAAGGATCGGTATTGTAAAAATCACAGGGACCATGGACTTAAGACAAATGAGTGTCGGGACCTGAGTAAAAGATTGAGAAATTATTCAAAGTTGGAACCTTGAGACCATTCACCAATAACCTGGGAAGAAGAAGGGAATATAGGAATAAAGCCTAACTAGAAGAATAGCCTAAATAACCTCAAAGAGAAGTAGTTGGGGTAATCAACATGAGAATTGGAGGAAATACAACACCTAAGTGCGATAAAAAGAGAGATCGAAAAGAGACACGTTCCATAACTGCAACTAAGTAGGTGGTAACTTTTAGTCTAGAGGATGGGAAAGGCACTTGGTGGCCTTATAACGATGCACTCTTCATCAGTGCATATCTCAATAATTATTTGGTAAAAATAATGCACTTGGATGATGAAAGCACTATCAATGCTCTATCTTTTTATGCTTTCGAAGCATTAGGAGGCTCGGTAATTGATTCAAAACTAGTATAAAGCCTAATCACTAGCTTCTATAGGGGAATTATACAGCCAGTTGGAATCACAAAGATTGATATGGAGCTTGGAAATAAGGATTTAAGAAATTCAATAAGATTCAAGGTAATATTTAACATAGTTAACATCCCTTTTTCTTACAACGAGTTCATTGGCAGGTCGACTTTATATGATACAGGTGCAGTAATGAGTATCCATAATCTAACCATAAAAATTCCATTTTGAGATTGAGTTATCACTATAAAAGGTGACCAAGAAGCATCTAAGCAATGTTATCACTTGGCTATGAAGGAGCAAGTAGAAGCTTTCCTAATAGACTTTATTAAAGGACACAAACATGGGCTCACCTAGAGGCGGTGGAATAGATAATGGAGTTTAAATTATCGAATGGGAAAGCTGTGAAGGTCAAAAGTGAGCTTAGATGACCAATAAAAGAAAGCATAGCCGAGATACTTAAGTAGCATTTGAACTCTTTCGTGTTAAAGGCTTTAAAGATTGAGGGAATAGATCCCCAAATTGCATCATAGTTTGAACGTGGATCAGAACATAATGCCTATCATCCATAAAAATTGTAAATTTTTTTATAAAGGCAAAAGGTCATTGCATAAGAGACTAAAAAACTATTTGACACTGGTTCATTAAGGAGGTTCAACACTTAGAATGGGTTGCCAATGTGGTCTTGGTAAAGAAATCCAACAACAAATACCGGATGTATGTCGATTACACATATTTAAATAAGGCTTGCCCTAATGTTAGCTAACCTTTGCCAACTATTGACCAGCTGATAGACTCAATAGTCGGCCATGACATGTACAACTTTATAGATGTTGCACATGAATACCATCAAATCTTAATAAAGAAAGAAGATTAGGAGAAAACACCATTCATAACTCATGAGGGGCTATATTACTATAAAGTCCTACCATTTAGATTAAAAAATGTAGAAGCCATGCACTAGAGGTTGATGAACTTTATGTTTAAGGGCCAAATTGGCAAAACTATTGAAGTATATGTGGAGGACAGCATTGTCAAAAACCAAAACCTTGAAGATCACCCTAATGATGTAAAGAAGTCCTTAAAACCCTGAACAAATATAAAATCAAGCTCAATCCAAATAAATGTGTCTTCGGTGTTAAAGTAGGGAAGTTCCTGAATTCATAATCTCTTAGATGAAAGCAATCATGAACATAAAGGCTCCTAAAAACTTGAATGAGCTCTAGAAATTGAATGGTAGGATAAAAGTGCTAAGATAGTTTATCTCATGCTCTGTAAAAAGATGCCTTCCACTCTTTTGATCATTAAAAAGTGGAAAGAAGTTTGAATAGAGTAAAGACTGTTATGAGGCATTTGAAGAATTGAAGAGATTCTTGTCCATACCACCATTGCTAAGCAGGCCAATCTAATGTTAAATTTTTATATTTGTACCTCTCAGCCGAGCACGAGTCCATAGCCTCAGTATTTATTAAAGAAGAATAAGGAGAGCAAATCCCCATTTATTATGTAAGCAAAGTCCTTAGAGGGTCTTAGACTCGATATTTGAAGCTTGACAACTCACCTTAATTATAGTGCACACTGCTTGAAAACTCAAGTACTACTTTTAGGCTCATGCTATTGTTGTCCAAATAAACTACCCTTTAAGAAAGGTGTTATAGAAGCTCAAGAAATCAGGATAATTGGTTCAATGGTCCATATAACTAGGAGAACACGACATCTCATATGAGTCAAGGCAACTAGTCAAAGGCCAGACACTCTCAAATTTCATTTCAAAAATGGCATTTAGTGATGAGTCTAACCCATAATTCCTAATTTAGCAGTTGTATATAGATAAAGTAGTTAGTATAAAAGGAGCAAGTCATTTTGGTCAGACTTGGTAGATTAAAAATCCAATATACCATCCAGATAATGTATAAACTCACAAACAATGCAGCTGAATATAAAGCTTTAATTATAGGGCTCAAGCTATCAATAGAGGTATTAACAGAGCACTTGAAGATCTCCTGTGACTCCTAACTAATTGTCAACCAAGCAAATAGGGTCTTCACCATTAAAGACCCGAGCATGAATAAGTACATAGAGAAAGCTTGGTAGCTTCTAAGGAAACTTAAGATGGAAGCGGGAATAGGGGAGATCATTCATACACTAAGAGAGAAACTTAGTTAAGTTGATGCCTTATCCAAGTCAACCTTGAAAAATGGCAAGCTATTTTAGAACCTTGATTGAAAGGAGAAATTGAATAAGCCAAACGTAGAGGAGGAAAACATGCTAACCACTGAAGTAATAGTTGAATGCATGCATATGATCATATAATACTTGGTAAAAGGAACATTTGCGAAAGACAAGGTTCAGCCAAGGAAGTTAAGAATGAAAGTAGTCTGGTACTCCTACCATAATGGGACCCTTTATAGAAGATCACTTAGTCATCCATAAACTAAGTGTATCTCCCATGAGGAGGGCAATTACATCCTTAGGGAAATATAAGAATGCATAGGTGGAGCTTATGAAGGATTAAACTCTATAGTCAGAAAAGCAGTGTTACATGGGTATTACTGGCTAACCATGCACAAAGATGCAATACAGCTCGTATAAAGTGTTAGCAATTCAACCGAGTAATTCATCTGCCAACTAATCCCCAACATCTTATTGGAAGCCCTTAGCCTTTCGCCATATGAAGGATGGACATTCTGGGTGGGTCCTTTCCTAATAGCTTTAGCCCAAAAGAAGTTATTGATTATAGCAATCAACCATTTTACTAAATGGATTAAAGTGGAAGTTTTCCTAATCATCACTGTGACCTAGATAAAGGGTTTCTTCTAGGAATAAGTTATTAGATATTGGGAAGGAAGCGCCAGATCTAGAAAGCTTGGAACTAACTAGGAAGGTCCTTATTAAGTAATCAAATGTTCAAGCAAAGATGCACACAAGATCAAAGAAATGAAAGGCAAAGAACTTTCGATATATTAAAACAATGATAACCTAAGAAAATTCTATCAATAGACTAAGTAGCTCTGCCCTAAATAGGCATTCAGTAATGTAAAGTGTTAAAATACTCAATAAAAATTAAAGTCTTTTCTTTTCATTAATTGTTCAAAGTCTATGTACAAAGGTTCTTATATAAAAAAAGAAGGAGAGAAGGAGCTAATGTAATCAATTGCTCATTAAGAGGTCTAATAGAGGATCCAAATGAGATAAAGTTTGGGATTCAAAGCCATCACCTTCTTGTTTCTCTTGATGCTCGAAATGGACAGTTGGAGTAAAAACATGAGGCACAAATTGCGTTGTCGAAGTAGGCATTCACTGCCTTTTGGCAATCTTAGCTATATCTTTGTAGCTTATCTTATCAAGCTCAGAAAAATCAAGATCTTCATGTTGCAACGACAGTACTTTATAACATTTAAGCTTAAACACCTTAAAGAATTCTTTCGCCGCATCTCTAAAGTTTTAGAGATCTTTCCTTTATTGGACTTTCTTTTCTGCTAATTGCCTCTTTAAAAGGTCTCATTCAGATTCTAACTCTTATTATACTTACCCATAGCTTCAAGATTGAGCTCGAGCACCTTAACCCTTTGGTGCTCTTTATCAAGGTCGAAAACGGCAGTAGTTCAGTCATGTTGAGCAAGCTCAACCAGTTCCTTAGTTTTATTTATTTCACCCTCATTCTCAATCTAGATCTTATTTAGTTGCTACTCCTAGATATTGCATTGTCTCTTGAGAAGATATCAAACATCCTTAATATGCCAGACCCTTGGATATCCTGAAAAAAGGAAAAAAGTTGAGCAAAGTACAAGAAATAAATAATGCATTACAATAAAAAATAAGCTAGTACCTTCAATAGGTTATGTATCAGCTAATCATTGATATCATCTTAATATATGTCCTTCCATTTCATCATGCCCATACTTAGACATAAGACCTTAGTTAGGTGTGCCCAAACTTTATTATTATCAATAGAAGGAGGATCGGCTTTTTATTTCTGCCATCCCTTCAAATCAGGATTGCTAAGTAGATAAGAGCATTTGATCAAAATATCTCCCTTACCAGAAGGATCCTCATACTTTTCATCTAAGCCTTAAGCTCTTTTACCTCTCTCCTTCTCAAATAAAGCGGTCGAAAGTGCAACAATTTCAGCAATTGGCTCATCAGCAACTAGCAACATAGGGATAGTATCCTAAATGACTTCATTAACCTACTCACTCGGCTCTTCGTCTGAAATAAAGGACGTATAAAAATCAAAGTCAGCCATCTATAAATGAAAATATAAGAAATGAGTTAGAAAATACCTCCAATAATAGTAGGATCATCTAATTCCTGCTCTAAGTCAGCTTTACCCGAATAAAGCCTCTTATAGTACTTTCAAAAGTATTGACATCTAAAAAAATACAATGCGTTAATAGTATGGAGCTTGTTAAGGAACAAGATGATGTTGTTTGGAAGGTTTGATGGCCACCTTATGGTGTAGGCTTCTGAGGACCATTCCCTTTAAACATCAATAAATTCGTGCTCGTGCTCGACAACAAAGAATTTATGCCTCACGCGTTGCTAGTAAGTTTTTTTAAAAGGTTGCATCTGGCCACAGCCGAGAGTAAGTATGTCAACTCATTCATTTTTTTGTTAAGTTATATATATATTGGAGTGTAAGGAAGCTTGAGTCTTAACCACTTTTGCGCACAAGCTCACAAAAAGTATTTAGAAGTTGGTAGCTATTAGGGTGCAGTTGCCCAGTTGCTATATAATAAACATTTAGGAATCATTTTATGAAGGAATCTAAAAGGAACCAAAACCCTCCTTCTAATTGATCAACATACATTATTATCTGGTTATTATTCTTTAGGTGATCATAGTCTAGGAATTTATGTTAACAACCAAAATCTTATAATCAGGACGGATGTTGAATCTTTTCGTAATCTCCCAAAGCATTTTTTTAGCCACCCTAAATACAAATTCGGAAGAATCTATCACTTCTCTAGGAGCCATTGTCCTATGTTTAAAACACAAAGATGAAATTTCAAATATAAAATAGAATTAAAACTTAAAGGACACCTAGCTTCGTAGGAGATTAAAGCAGCATAGATGAAGAAAATTAAAAGCATGTGCATAAATCTAACCTTTGTTTTGTAGGTACATATATTGTAGGATGCCCAGAAGTAATTAAGAAGAGTAGAAGTTAGAGAAGATTTACAAAAGGAGATAAGGGAAATGCAAGTGGTTTCTAGGAAAAGAGAAGGATCTAAATAGGCGATAGGAAGAAAAATGGGATGTAAACCCTAGGTGGTACCTTGTATAGGTCGAATGAAAAATCTAGAAGGAAATCATCTACCTTTAGAGCTTAAATTCTAAGACAACAATTCAAGGGAAACAATGGAAATGCAGAGGAGCAATTAACACCCAATATAGAATGGTTACCGTAAAAATTGAACCATCCTTATAGCAGAAAAGTCGCTACAACTGCAACAAACATGTCAATTTCCCTAAACACTAAACATACAGATCAAAGATTATGTTAGTGGTTCAAAACCACAAGTCGTCGAATGACACCGGACTTCATAAAGAGTCAATTTGGTAGGTACATTTCCCACTTTTGTCAAATTAATTATGAACTGACCATGACTCGGTACAGGTACCAATCATATTGGTATACTTCGAAGGTTGAAATCTTGTTTACACTCATTTGTGCTCGGAACAATCTAAAAGGCAATCATTTGTGCTTAGAACAATAATCACTAGCAATACATGTGCCCGTCAGTATTCATTCATGCTTAGATCAATCTTCACATAGAATCGTGCTTGGTCGTGAGACTTCAACTCTCACAGCACTAGCAAAGAATCGTGCTCGGTCATGAGACCTTAACTCTTGCCAGCACTTGCAAAGATTCGTGCTCAATCACGAGACCTTAGCTCTTGCCAACACTCGCAAAAATTCATGCTCGATCATGAGACTTAAGCTCTCACTAGCACTTGCAAAGAATCTTGCTCAATCACAAGACTTCAGCTCTTGCCAACACTCAAAAGAATAATACTCGAACTCAAGGCTCAACCTTTGCTAGTACTCGTTCATGCTCAAAATTTCCCAGTACTCTAAGTGTGCTCACCTAGGAATTTATTAGCACTTTACACGAGCTTTGTCAAAAAAATTTTAGCACTCTACGCGTGTTCGGCCAAAAATTTACTAGCACTTTACATGTGCTTGGTCTAAATATCTGCCAGCATAACAAATGTATGGCTCAATGCAAAAGGCTTAAGCTAGAAAGAGCTCACCAACACAAGGCATGTGCTCAATTCGAATCATTTATGGCCCACTAGGTGTCTGGTTCAACGCGAAAGACTGGCACTAATAACAATCCACCAGCACTATGGGTACTCGGTTTGATACGACAGATAAAGATAAAGTAATGATCAATCACTTCAAATCATTCAGATATAAATATTCGATCAAGCATTTGGGAGTGACTCTTGATACCTTAAATCAGTAATTTGGTCCAAAGCTAGGAAGCTAGTATTCCAAGGCCCAAAAAGGAGCCTAAAATCCTATAAAGAAAGCATGTCAATTAAGGAAGAATAGTAACTCTTCTATTTGAGTAAGGAATTCCTACTCTAACAAGATTTGAGCTACACATCACTATATATACCATGTGTACTCTTTCAATTCTTTCGTTTTATTTCATTCAGTATTTTCTTTTATTCTAAAAAGCAATGATCTAACTTAAACATCAAATTTTTAGTAGCAGAAATTTCACAAATCACCCTAGCCGTTTGACCTCAGGTATCAAGATCTAGTTATCAATAACAAGATCTAGTTATCAATAACAACACATATAAATAAAAAAAAAATCAAACACATTTCTTAAAAAGATAAAAGAGCTATGACATTCCACATAATTCTTAAACTTGAAAAAATGTTTTAAGTTACACGTAGTATATAGGCGAATAATAACTCACATTCACTTCATTAACATAATTCGCAACTTGTATCCTTTTTTTATTTACTAATCCTTCAAATAAAATACGACTCATATTCTTCTTTATGTCTTCCTCCAAGAATAAAAAATGGAAGTTGCTGTGACTAGATGAAATAGTTAAATGCATAAACTCCGTTTACGACTTTAAAAAATAATTATATTATTAGTATATAATTTTTTTTTAATTTTAACAATTTATTGTTTTAATTATTTTAATAACAAATGAATATATAAAACCTGCAAACAAACTGTAATTTGATACATTTAGGAAATTATTTTTTAGTTGTCAGTTAACTAGTATTTAAAATTTTAAATTAATTTAAATAATATCATTTAAACATATAATTTTATATTATAATACAAAAATTTCTCTTCTCTTTTTGTTGTACAATAATATAAATAATTTAGAACTAAAAATTAAAAATGATATAAATTATAATTCAAAAATAAATATTATTTATAAGTTATTAAAATTGTTGTAGATCATTTCAAATCTTTAATTTATTTGAATTAAAGTGACTAACCCGCAATTTAAGAGTAACCTACGTAGTTAAAAATACCAAATTTATAAATAAATAAATAGAACGTAGCTGGAAGGGAACCGGAGGGTGTGCTTGGGCAGGAAGGCAAAAATTGATTGAATTTGACCCAGATAGAAGATGGATTTATGCTCTTGGCAGCCCTTTTCGATAAACCCATGAATTTTTTTCCAAATAATCATGCAACTTTCTCGCTTGCTTTTCTTTTCCTCCAAACAGCCCTTCAATCTACTTCACAGGTTCACTCTTTCCCTCTATTAACTTTCTTTTTTCTTTTTCTGAAAATTTTCAAGGTTTTATCGCATGGGTTTTCTGAATTTTGTTCAAAATTGTAGAAGTTCTTGCTTTGAATTTATTGTGGCTTTTTTTTTTTTTTTTTTTTTTGTAGAAAATAATGCTGTTAATTGGTGTAGGTTTGGTGCAGCCGGGAAGATTCAATCTCGTAGCTATGTGAAACCAAAAGGTCCCAGAAATGGAAAGCCAAATGCTCCTCTTCTTGTTCATGAAGAAACACAGCCTCGTCGGTTCACTTGGGTTACTTTGACCATTGTATGTTGCCTCACTTGTTGCTATTGTCATTGCTTTGTAAGACATTGCTTGCATTTTAGCGTTAATTGTTTTAGGGGTTCGTTTAACTTTGCAGCCAGTTGCTTTATTTGCTGGGTTTTCATCTTTTGTGTATTATAATGACCAGAGGCGACTGGGTGGCAATGGTAATTTTTTTTCTTCTCTTACTGTTGTCAAATGCCTAAGATGGATTACAAGTTTTAATATTATTGAATTTGTTATTGAGAATAGTTTTCTGTAGAATTGCTTCTTTGTTTTGTTTTGTTCAATAGTGTGCAAATTGAATTTTCACCTTGAGATCCACAACTGCGGCATATGGTTTTCCCCCCTAACAATACTATTTGCAGTTTGACGGCTTAAAATATCACAAACTTTTTAAACTCCTTCAAATTTGGATCGAGTGATACAATAATAGCCATCAGGGTTTGCAGTTGAATGAGTTTTTTATGAATCAGATAGTGCTTTGAAACTTCATGAATTGTCTCATCAAATGTTTCCTAAACTACTTTAGCTGCAATAATGTCAATTCATTAACGTTGACTGCCCTGTGTACTCGGTAAAGCTTTGAATTAGACTTGTCTTTCATGATTTAGTACAAGCTAAATTAATTGCGCAGAGCTGGATATGTTTGTATTGCTTACTGTAATAGCGATGCTTTTAGGATCTCAATGGTTAAAGCACCCACTATAGCGTCTTTTGAGATTGTCTAGGTTGTTGATTTTGGAGCATACATATAGTGCCAGTCATTAGGATCAATTGAAATCATTGTTTGGTACTACTAGATCCTTGGAGTGAGCTTTGGGTCAAAGGCTCAAAGTAACCAATATTTATGTTTGCAAATAACAGGGAACCTTAGTAGTCAGTTTCTATTCTTTCAGGTTATTGTTTATTTTGGGGTTGGTTTGTTATAATTCCCAACCAGCAGCGGTATGAAAGAGCTACAGTAGTGTGCACCCAAAGACCAAGGAAAATTGCGAGCTTGTAACAATTCCTCTACTGATCTACGTATACGTCAAAGTTTTGAGTCTTCTGAAGTAGTACAACTTGTCTCAGATCTTCTTAACCTCAATATATATGGCCTTGTAGGAAGCATGGTTGTTTACATAAATGTTTAATTTTGTCTGAAACTATTTAAAGAAAAATAAATGCCTTGAAAATTGTTTGGAGTTAAGCTCTGGAGGTATTAAGCTTTGGCTTAGAGTTAGATTTTAAGCCATCAGATAACTACTTTGCCTTATGCCCTGTTTTCGGATACCCCTAATGCATTTTTTATATTGTATGGAAAAAACAGTTTTTGGAATTTCCAGTAACAGGAAATAGTTGACGTTTTTGTGGTTTTAAACCAAGTAAACAACAATGTGAAGGAACGCAAGTGCGTGTGGTTAACTAAGTAAACAGTAATGTGAAGGAATAGTTCCGCCGTAGACCTGAACAAGTTGATGAAGATAACAGCATCCTCCAATATGTAGTGACAGAAACAGTTGTGCTTTCTTATAAAGATGAAGTTAGCAATCTGAATATCGACTATTAAATGGAAATGAGTTTTTTTGCTTTTTATTTTTTTATTTTTTTTATTTAAATAATGGTGTTACAATATATGCCCAAGAGCTGTGGGGACAAAATAGGAATGATGTAAGAAACAGAGATACCTGAAGCGTTGGCTTAAAAGAAATTATGGTTGAATATTATCCTTCATTTTAGTCATTTTACTTCAGAAATCTCAGAATACTATTCAAACATTTGTTTCATGTATGATGCATCAACTAGGTTTAACCATTTACTGGATCATTTTATGGTCTTCTGAAACATATATCATAATATTTCATTTGTTAAAGAACAGATTTTGTTGCTTGCGTGCTTGGGATCTAGATATATTTATAATTGTTTTTCTAAATTGAAATTTGTCTTGGACATTGAATAGTTGAAGGAACTAAACGTGGCGCTGATGACAAAGCTATAGGTGGGCCATTCACTTTGATCAATACAAAAAATCGGGTTGTTACTGAGCAAGACTTTCTAGGCAATTGGTTTCTGTTGTACTTTGGCTACACATCCTCCCCAGATGTTGGACCTGAGCAAATCCAAGTGATGTCCAAGGCTATGGATATATTAGGTTTGGAGCTTTTCCCAGACCCTTCCTAACTCTATTCTTTTAGGTAATGTATCTAACATCTGTTTTATGTGGATCAAGAGAAGAAAAAGAATCATAAGGTCATCCTTGTTTTTGTCTCTATTGATCCCCAGCGTGATACTCCTTCACATCTTGGTGCATATCTCAAAGGTCAGGGAGGCCTTACAAACTAATATTATCTGAAATGATGTGCTAATTTTGTTTCAGTTATCGGCTTTACTAACATTTACTTCCTGTAATCTTTGATGGACTGCAGAATTTGATTCAAGGATTGTCGGCTTAACAGGACCTGTTGGTGCTATAAGGCAGATGGCGCTAGAGTATCGTGTTTTTTTCAGAAAGGTTGAAGAGGAAGGAGATGATTACCTCATTGAGTCTTCACATTATATGTAATGTCCTAAGCTTCATAACTTTCTTCCATGCATCTTCTTGATTTTGTGGGTATGGTATGCTTGTTTTATAGCAAAGTGAAACTAGTTCATATTTCGAAATGCAGGTATTTAATCAACCCAAACATGGAGGTCGTGGGACGCTTTGGCATTGAGTATAATGCTGAGAAACTATCAGAAGAAATTGTTAAGGAATTAGAAAAAACCTCATCATGATCACTCTTAACAATTTTGATATTCTTTCTGTTTTAGGTTGGGACTATATGAGGAGTTCATATTTTGCATGATGCTCTACCGTTACTCTTTCTTCTCTTATCTTTAGATTATTTCCTCGAAACAGTCCTATTTTTGGGGCTGTGGGGGTGAGAAATTCCTCAACTAATCAACTTTATTTGTTTAGGTGTCAAATGATGAAAATTCAAATGCCACATATTGGTAAGATGAGGCTCAATACTTTTGATACTATCAAGTTCAGGGTACTATGTTTAGCTAATCTTCAACAATCAGTTTGTAAATTCAGATTTTTCTCTTTGAAAAATATAGAAACATGCTTTTAAGATAATGATATGCGTCATCTTCATGAAATTATGAACTGCTATTCCTTTTCAGTGGAGGAAGGTAACTGAACACATTCGTATGCGAGCCCCTCCCCTGTCTATAGAAGTTGTATCCAATTAAATGAGTGGACTGTGACCCTATAACAAACATTTTATTTTGTGCTATTCACATATTTTTGAGAATTACGAATGCTAGTTGCTAGTACTTCGGGCTAAAATTGAACCTAGATTCTTAAGTCATAGGGTATTTTATTTGTACTATTTACATACTTTTTGAGATGCACAAATATTTATTGTTAGTATTTTTCTTATCAGTCTTATTAAATTCCAAAGTAATACTAAAGCAATATTTTCTGGATAGCCGAAGGGGAATTGAACCGGTGACCTTTTAGTCGTAGGACCTCACTATGGTTGAGATTTTTTATAGTTTTGTGAGATGAAAAATTGTTTATTAGCTTAGGATGTATTGTTGTTGTGTCATGTCATATAATTAGCTTATTGCCAAATTCGTATTTCAATAACGTTTGTAATGTGATATGAATCGTATAATTTAATTTGAAGGTTGCCATTTTTGTATTCACCATTTAGCAAATATAATGATCACTTCAAGACTTGTAATCATAACTGAGCAAAAACACCACCACCATTAATTAACCACACTGTAATAAGGATCATGTTGTAATTAAAAAAAAAAACAGATAAAAAGGCAAAATTATTTACGTGAATTATACCTGGTGGTGGTGACCTATATCCGTAAGAGAACAAAAGCAGAGCACAGACCCCTTTGTGCAAGGAGAAAATATTTATTTAGATCTATGCACTTGCAGGGGAGTTTCATTATTGGTGTTTTCTTTATGAATGGCTTTCAACCTGATGCTCACAGAGATGCATGAAAATTTAGGAACAAGGTCAAGATGGGCATAGAAATGATTCTGATGAGCCACCATAGACGATCAATTTGTAGTTTCTGAAGACAGATTTTGACAGGGTGATAACCAAACATTTGTTCATGGATCGACTCATCATTGAGTATAGGCTTTAACAGATTTTGCTTGTGTTCATAATATATTATATGCAGTGTTCATCAGGATTAAACAAGAATTTTGAGTAGTAAAATTGAGAGACTCTTTAAGTAGTTGAATTTAGTTGGATATGGGAGCAAATGAAGCATGTTGAGTGAAAATAGGGTGGCTGCTTGTTAGATGGTTGTTGCTTTATAGACAGGAGCATAAAATAAAGTCAATAGAGAGGTAAAAATGTGGGCTAAAATAGGGAAGAGAAGAGAATTGAATGTCACTTCTCAATCAATTAGTAGGATCAGTTTTATACAGCTGTGTACAAACGTGGGATGTGCTTAAAAGAAAACACCAACGTGCCCTCCTCTTTCTCTGGGTATCTTGATGCACAATCATCATGAAATTGGCTGTAAGGATTGTAGCATTTGAGAGGTGAGGACCCCATTTTCCTAATGTCTTGCTAAAAATCTAGAGATCCACATTTCACATAAGACCGAGTCTTTTGCTTCCCTTTTTCAATCACACAAGAAACCCAAACCCCCCCAAAAAAATAAAAAAATCATCAAACAGTAAACAGAAAACAGCAAAAGAAATCAATAATCAAGCACCACCAACTTACTTTTTCTTCAAAAAAAATTATTTACAAAATTATTCTTTTTAATTTACATTTTTTTTTTTGTTTTCCTTGAAATTTCCTTCTTTTTTTTCTCCTGGTTTTCCTTCTACCAACCTTTTGCCTCATTATGCCCTCCAATATCATTTCTCTGACCCAAAAAGAGAGAATACACAAAGACTGTATTTCTTGGCAGCCACTCCAGGAGGCCTTGTAAATCCTCTCCTGGGGCTTGGCTCTCGCTTCTCACACCTTGAAAATTCTTTTTCTTTTTTCTTGGAGACTTGATTCAGAGCTTGTATATTTCCTTTAATGCTACCCCAACAATAATGTCTGTGCAGTTGCTTCTTTTCTTCTTCGGATTTTAATGTCCACCACCAAAATGCTGTTTCTTTGCCTTGTGCATAACAATTGAGCGGAGAAAAGGTTTAACAGGGCATATATATATCTAACATAAATGGGAGACGTCTCGCCTGAAAAAAAATCAGGTTGTGGCCTGTTAAGTGCAGTTTTTGGACGAAAAAGTTTTTGGCCAAGAAGAACTACATCCGCTAGCTCACTTCCTGCAGCCAATGGAACCTTCGTGAAGACGCCTAGCACCCCAAAAAGGCGAAGAAGTGGCTCCGATGAGGCTGCATTTTTAGGAAATGTATCAGGATTATCAGATAGTCCTGCACAACCCATAACAAAACCACCTGATCATCTCAAGATTCCTCCTAAACAACAACAACAACAACAACAACAACATCATCAACAACAACAACAACATAATCATCATCAACATCATCAACATCAACAAAATTATCATGCAAAACAACAACAAAATTGTGCCAGAAAACCTCCAGAGGACGCGGGGAAAGTATTGCCTGATCAAGGTCGTGGCAACCAAAATTATGCTTATGTACATCAAGGAAGGAAGATACCCAAAGAGGCAGTTGGGATTTCGGGTGAGCTCGAAAGCATGATTGCCGAACACCAAAAAAATAAAGGAAGCAGTTCGCTTGTTCGTGCTTCTTCAGGCAATGTCATGCTTTTTGGCAATTTAGGTAATTTAAGGCAACCAGCAGGAGGAGGAGGAGGAGGAAATATGAATTCGAATAACGTAGTTGATCACCTTCCTAAGCCTGCAAGAGAAGAGTGTCCAGCACCAAATGGAAAGTACCCAAATAGTGTAATGGGAAATGTGGTCAAGAAGCAAGCTGAAGAGAAACCAAGCACTGCAGAGCAGCAGCCAGAAGGTGGTTCTTTATGCAGGGCTCTTTCTACTCGAATGGACCCTGAACAATTGAAGATGATGGGCAATGAAGATTACAAGAATGGGAATTTTCCGGAGGCATTGGCTTTGTATGATGCAGCAATCTCCATTGATCCTAATAAGGCCTCTTATCGAAGCAACAAAAGTGCAGCATTAGCTGCTCTAGGTAGACTTCTGGAGGCTGTTTTTGAGTGCAGAGAAGCTATTCGAATTGAACCCCATTATCATAGAGCTCATCATCGTTTAGCAAATTTATATCTCAGGTTAAAAAAAAAGTTTTCCTTTATGATTGTTCTTTATTTATTTATTTTTTCACTCATCGGTTTGCTTTTACATCTTAAAACGCTTATGCTCATGCTTACAGGGAAAAAAAAAATATTAATATAGAGAGATCGTGTGCATACTTCCCAGTATATACATTATCTTCTGAAATACAACAATTTTAGTGATTTAAAAAAATTAGAAACTATCAATTCTATCTTGAACTTTGAATAAATTATCAATTACGAATTGCATCAGTTCTATCCACTTTTCTTTGAAATATCTAATTATATTTTTAAAAATTACTTTCAAATTCTTATAGAAAAAATTTAACTCTTATTAAATTTTTATTTCTTTTTCTTATAAAAAATAAAATATAAAAACATGATTTAAATTTAAATTTTGTCATTTTTAACATAGATTTAAAAATTATTTTTTAAAATATTTTCATAAATATTTAAAAATTTATTTCTTAACTTTATTTTCTTAAAGTTATTTTTTTAAAAATTAATTTTTTTTTTACTAAAAACCTTAAATTGTAACTACCTTAAAATTTATTTCTCAAATTTCAACCGAATTATTTCAAAAATTTTCTAATAGAGGTCAAATAAAAAAATATGAAATGAAAAAAAAAAGAGTGGCTTTTGAGATACTAAAATTATTATCAAGAATAAAAAATATTTTTTTCTGAAAAATAAAAAAAAATTTAATTTTATTATTTATATTAATATTAGTTTATATTTATATTGGTCAATATAATAAATTGATTCACCAATTTTAACTCTTTTTTTTTCTTTTTATTTTTCATTCATACATAAGAACTTAAAATTTTATGTAAAAATTTAAAAATTAATTTTTAAATTTATGTCAAAACTAGAAATATTAAAAATTGAGAATATTTTTAAAATTTTATTTTTCTTAGAAAAGAAAAAATTGAATAACTGTCAAATTTATTTTATACGGATCTAAAAATAATTTCTAAAAAAATAATTATATCCTTCAAATAAAATTGGATAGAATTGACACAATTCACAAAGTTGAGCAATTGATAATTGGTCCAAAGTTCATAATAAACATATAATTTTTTTTTTTAATGTTAGCACATTTAAATGCAATTCTTGTCAATGCGGATAACAATTTCTTTTGTGTGTGCATAGATTAGGGGATGGGGAAAAGGCAATCTATCACTATAAACATTCAGGGCCAGAAGCTGATCATGTTGACATTGCTAAAGCTAAAGGTCTTCAGGTGCACCTTAACAAGTGCACCGAGGCACGAAGGCTACGAGATTGGAACACCCTGATCAAAGAGACCAAGGCAGCCATTTCCTCTGGTGCAGATTCAGCTCCACAAGTAAGTTTCATTTCCAAAATTTTTGTACATATACTCTGATTCTGTCAGTTACATTAACATGGATTCTCTTTTGTTTTGGGTTTGGCATATTATGAAATATTGAAGATATATGCATTGCAAAGTGAAGCCTTAATAAAGCTACATAGACATCAAGAAGCAGATGAGGCATTGACAAACAGTCCAAATTTCGATGTTGATGATTGTACTAAATATTTTGGCCCTATTGGTAATGCAAATTTGTTAATGGTACGAGCTCAGGTTGACATGGCTGTCGGCAGGTTAGTTTTGTGCATATGTTTTCAGGCATATGTATGCATGTGTAGCTATAGTAACAATAACAGCAGTATATAGAGCAAAACTGATGCAAGTAACAGATTTGAATAGGACCATAGACAAAATACATAAAAAGAGTAAAGGGGATGACTCTAGCCTTGTATTGGGGAACAACTCAAAAGTTTCATTCTTGCTGGACAAAGTGGAGCCAATAGGGTACTAAAAGTCAAAGAACTAGGTACAATTTGATCCCCAACCACCAGTCACCAACTTGCTCAAATATTCCCAAATGATTGTACTTGGTTATGTGCTTTTCATTCATTGTTTTTTCCTCATGCCCTTAACCCTTAGATGAAATCAACAACTTGTCTTTAACATTTTTTTAACGTTGAAGTTCGAATTCAAAACTTTACTGTTCTAAACATGGTTATCGTTAGAGTACTCAGAAAAATAGCCTTATTTTTTAAAGGACGTATTAAAATTAAGCTTGTTGATAACAGTTGAACCAATGAATTGACAGATTTGATGATGCGGTAGCTAAGGCTCAACGAGCAACTAGACTTGATTCTAGCAATAAGGAAGCAAATGCAATAGTGAGGAAAGCAAGAGTTGTGGCAGCAGCTAGATCAAATGGTAATCAACTTTTCAAGGCAGCCAAATTCTATGAAGCATGTAATGTATATGGTGAAGGACTAGAGCTTGACCCTCACAACTCCGTGTTGTTGTGCAACCGAGCTGCCTGCCGGTCCAAACTCGGGCAGTATGAAAAGGCTGTGGAGGATTGCACTGCCGCTCTTCATGTCCGCCCTGGTTACTCCAAGGCTAGATTGAGAAGAGCAGATTGCTATGCCAAGGTGACTACCTAAACTCACGTATTAACCCCCCAACATTGTGCAAAATCTAACTAATTTAAGGGAAAACAATTTTTGAAAAACTCTTTATCGTGATATTATTACTTGAATTAAATTAATCAATTTCTAACTCAAAAGGTTGGCTAAGTAGTATAAAACCTTAATTTCTGTGTGAGAACATTTCATAGTCAAAGGTTTATTGTCTTAGATAAGTGTCAAATATGAAGAATGAATGAAATACCCATCTTTATTGAATCTAAAAAAAAATGAAATACCCATTTTTCTATGTCTATTGAACTTTAAACCTCACATCCACATTTTCAAAACAAATTATTTTTTTGGGACACCAAACATGAAACCCACATTAAATGGTAATCCTAATGGACCCATATTGAAATTTAGTGTCCTCATAAAAATATATTCCCTACTTACTAGCTAATCGTAATAACTATTAGTCTATACCCTTGAATATAAATAAGGTTGATAGGTGTAGTTAGATTTTTATGCGAGATCTCACATAATATTAGAGCGGTAGCATATGAAAAATTTAAATAGTTTCCCTATAGGTATGGATTCTCAAATGAGGAATCTTAGCTACATTTTTTTTCATACATTTTCAATAAAATTTAGCCATGCATCTCTTATCTTAATGAAAATAATTTATACTTAAATACACGATTGAAATCTATTGAAAGTATATTCGAAAAAAATGTTGCTCATATTACTCATTATAAATTTTTATGCCTGTTAGAGATGTTAAAAAAAAACTAAAAGAGATTTTATTGAAAAAAAATTGTATTATTAAATTCAATGGTTTTCTTTAGACAATCCCACTTTATATTTTAACATTCATATGATAAATTTGATAGGAAAATGTTCTCCATTTAAGCTAATTGGCCTTTATCTTCTGTTAGTTAGTTAGTTAGTTAGTTCGTTAGTTAGTTTTTCTAATAGTATCTAATGTTTATTTTGGTGCAATAGTTGAATAAATGGGAGGCTTCAATACAAGACTACGAGATCTTACAAAAAGAAGTACCAGAAGATGAAGAAGTGAACAAAGGTTTATTAGAGGCCATGACACAACTTGGTAAGATAAAGGGTGATGGGAGATGAACTACTAAGAATTGAAGCATGCA